>CAJHQQ010000182.1:0-307895 GCA_905132885.1 Moricandia moricandioides
AGATCATTTGGTTCGTTATTAATTATTTGTTATTAGTTTCCTTATAACAAAATTAATTAATTTCACAAGAATATTATTTAATACATGTAATAATTAGTTTCCTTATAACAAATATATTACTTGCGCAAGAATATAAGTTAATACATATAATAATTAGTTTCCTTATAACAATATATTACTTGCGCAAGAATTATTACATGATTCATGTAATAATTATTTTCCTTATAACAAATAATAAAACTTGCGCAAGAATATTAGTTAATACATGTAATAATTAGTTTCCTTATAACAAATATTAACTTGCGCAAGAATATTAGTTAATACATGTAATATTAGTTTCCTTATAATTAGTTAATGCATATAAAATTAGTTTAACTTTGTAATATATATATAGGTGAATCTCAATGTTTACACTACAAAATTGGCTTGAATATCGTACTGTTTGCTTTAGATTGTGTTAGAAACATATTAATTTCTTCGTTTTGTTTGCTCTTCTTTGTCTTATACGAATATATATAGTTGAGTGATTGTGTTAGAAATATATAGTTTACACCACGTAAAGGTTTACTTTTTAATTTCTTCTGTGTTAGAGCTTTTTGATTCCAAGGATTCGACCGTGAGTGAGTATATATAATATTTCAATGTTTTTCAGATTAGGTTTATGATTGATTTCTTATCCTACGCCGCAGTGGTTGGGTTCATGGGAGGAGCAGCCATAACCATAGCTCTTCAACAACTCAAAGGGTTCCTTGGAATCAAAAAGTTCACCGAGAAAACAAGTATTGTCGCGGTTCTTCAATCCGTCTTCACCTCAGCCCATCACGGAAGTAATAATAACAACTCTGTCTTCACCTCAGTTTCTTTCACTTTCTCTATATCCTCACACGTCTTGTATCATTGCTTGCAGTGGAATTGGCAGACAATACTCATTAGTGTATCGTTCTTGATCTTCCTCCTCATCTGTAAGTTCATTGTAAGTCTTCAAAACCATCCATTATTGTCTGTCTCTCTTCGATTCTATGTCTTCTCGTTTCTGATCTGATATCTCTGGATACAAACAGGGGAAGAAGAACAAGAAACTGTTTTGTATTCCAGCCATTGCGCCATTACTATCAGTTATTATCTCAACCTTCTTTGTCTACATAACCCGAGCTGACAAGAAAGGTGTTAAAATAGTAAGCACATCAAAACCCTAAGGTTACTTGTTTTGCAAGTTTTTCTACTTTGTGTTGCTGTGATTTGATTTTCCCTTATGTAGGTGAACCATCTCGATAAAGGCATAAATATTTTTACAGAGAAGTGTAGAACAAGAGAGGCTCTTCGTCGCAGCTTTTTACCCGACCTCATCGAGGGATACCAGGTATATATCTTCTTCACTTTAAGCTGTACATTTATAATTTTAAACCCTTTTTCTTCTACTCTCAAGAAATTTTTAATTTCACAGAATTGTATTAGTCATTTCATTGAGGAAGGCGGTGATGGAGATGTTCTTGAGCTCAAGGTTCAAGACCCATTTCATAGATTGCTTCTCCACGGTGTTTGTGAGGTAACAACATCTCTCCTCAGCTATGTTCTCTTCTTTGATGCTTAGATGTTGATGTAAAGAGAATAAACAACCTAAATGACAAACTCTTTTTCTTAGAGAAACTCTTTTTCTTTGGAACAGTACCACAACTTGGTGTCAACAACTGCAACAGAACAAATAGGGAAAAAAGCAATGAAGACAACGAAGATCAAATGGAAGAACAGTAACGAGAAACTGAGCATCAGTCTCGCGCATTTCCTCAGGATGTCAAAGGAAGGAGCTTGGTAACATCGCATACACAAACACACTCCTCTGTAGCTGTAACTCTTATGAATAAGAAAAAGCTGGCTTCTCTCTTTATGCAGCAAGAGGATTTACTTTGTTTCTCCCTCTATGTGGTCTTGTGTGACCTTTGTATTGTATTCTCATTACGTACGCTTAAAGTGATAGATCAAGTAGTTTTACAGATGAACAAAGATACGAATTTTCTTTTCATATAGTGTATTATTTTCTTACTTCTATGTTTTTTTTAAATCTTTCTTTTCCACACCCACTCACCTCCAAACATATATTAATATTTTGTTGATGTGGTTAAAGTGGTTTAGTCTATCGAAAGTGATAAACAGTGAATTAAATTTGAGAAGAAGCGTTAGGTGATTTCTACTAATGGTTAGAACGGTTCAATCTGATTTACTCCAAAACTAGGGCAACAATATATAGAGACAAATTTCAGTTTAGGCATTCAAAGCGATCCGACCAACCAGGGTTTTGTTAATGATGGATTAAATACCTTAAAGTTGTATTAAGATTGATGATGTTGTCTTTTAGGTCAAAGACAATTCAATAGTAGCTTTTACAGATGGAACCACAAAATGGTGGAGTAATTCTTTGATATTGCTGTAATTTTGTTATTTACGAAATTGTTTTGAAAATCGTGTAAAATATATATATATATATTCAGATTTTACATTTGAGTTCAGCTATCATAAAATGTTTACGGAAAGGTTCTAAGTAGAATCAATAATTTTTGATAAACTGTTAGCAAGCATTACAATGTGATTCATATTATTTGTATGGAGATTGTAAAGCTAACGGATTGGTATGTGTACAAATAAATAACGACATATAATTGTAACATACAAATAGTTTCGCAACAAAGTGAAGATATCTTCTGTCATACATAGAAAATGTTTTTTTTTTGTAAACTAACACTACTTAGAAAATGTTTCACTACAATAAACTTCTATAAGAATTGATATAAGGAGATACAGTAATATCAACATCGCTTTAAAAAGAACTGCAATTCTATTAGTTATACTCTGATAAGAATTCATTCGCGCTCCTTATAAAATTAAAAATAAGTGGGACTAATTCATTAACTAAAAGAAAATAAATACTTAAATAGTATAGTGTTAGTATTATGGAAAAAGAAACAATTCTAAAGAAGAGAATCCAAATACGAATCAGCCGTCCTTGCCACTATTAACAAAACACTTTTGATTGTACGGATGTTTAATATTAATGTTACAACTATGTATTTTTAAAACATATATTTTGTGAAGTAGACAGAAAAAACTACTCCTTTACACTTTCAATGAAAATATGTCAAAAATAATAATAATAAAATAAAAATTGATATCTCAAAATATGAAAAACCAGTCAATATTATCTTCATGTCCTCATATTTTTTAGAAATGCTTTTACCTTCTTAGGTAACCGTGAAATCAAAATGTTCACCACAGAATAAAGCAAACTATAACTTATAATTAGTTAATCAGTGATCCAACAATTTTAACTACTCATTAATATCTTTTGTAAATAAAATTAATGCTTAAATACACTTTATTTAACTTTCAAATAAAACACAATACATTAGAGGGATTTTCAGTGAAAATTGCAGAAACATTAAAAACGACTGAACCAACTTTATATATCAGCTAAAAATTTATGAATTAACGTCATTTCTGGTCTAAGTAATCAAAATGTAAGAACTAAATAAATGAGATAGTACTATATTTTGCTATCACAGCCAATAATAATAATATTCCGAACTACTTCTGTGGAGAAACTTGGATTTCATCTTCCAGATCAGGAGCTGGTGTTTTTTGATGAAGATGAACCTATTGAGAATATTCTCAACAAAAAAATTGTTAATCAATCCATGTTTTTGGCCTGGTTCATAACAAACAAAAATACCCAGAGGCAAGAGAGTCGACATATGCCGAATTTCCAACAAAATTTGTTTGGAAATCAGGTACGAGAGAATGGGTACCACGGAAACGAAGCTTTGCGATAGGGAGGATTGTGCATATTCATCCATCACTTGATGAACTATATTTCTTAAGAGTATTGCTAAATTGGGTAAGAGGGCCGACATTATACGAGGATATAAAAACAGTTGATGGTGTTTTGTATGACACATATGAAGATGCTTGCTATGCGTTGGGATTAATGGATGATGACAAGGAATTTATAGAAGCTATCAAAGATTGGAGTGATAATAGTTCTGTCACGTATGCCAGGAAAGCTTTTTGCGAGAATGTTGGTATCCAAAACTTTATCTCAACCTCATGTCGTGTGGGAAGCTACTTGGGAGTATCTTACCGACGACATTCTTTACAAGAAACGGCGAGAAACTAGACGACCTGGTGAGCGTCTTGTCTTATTAAACTTTTTTATTTTAAAATTGTCTCTGTTATTTAATAAATTTATCAAACTTGCAGATATGAACTTGACCATAGAGCAGATCAAAAATATTGCTCTTACTGAGATCGAAAATCATTTGCTTAGTAATGGTCGTAGCCTCAAGAAATGGCCCCTCATGCTAAAGCCAGAAGATTTTGGCTCTTACAACGGCAATCGCCTTATAGATGATGAGCTTAAATATGTGTGGAAGATCAGCTAAAGGAAAATGAAAGACTTATGGCGATGATAACAGATGAGTATAGAGGGGTATACAACCAGCTTCTGGATGCAGTTTTAAATGATAGCGGTGGAACGTTCTTTCTTTATGGTTATGGAGGCACATGAAAAATCTTCGTATACAGAGCACTCTCATCGTCGATCCGATCTAGACGTATGATTTTTCTAAATAACACATCCAGTGGAATTGTTGCATTGTTGTTGGAAGGAGGTAGAACCACACATTTCAGATTTGGTACTCTGATATATGCAGACGAGTTCAGTACTTACAAGAAAATGGAGCCAGGATCGGATCATGCAGAATTGGTTAAAGCGGCAAGTTAATTGTATGGGATGAGGCGCCTATGATGAGCAGCAACTGTTTCGAGACGTTGGATCGTTCTATGCGTGATATTATGAGATCTTCTGAAGATAAACCTTTTGGGGGTAAAATTGTTGTTTTCGGTGGAGACTTCAGACATATTTTACCGGTTATACCTGGAGGTGATACATCAGAGACTGTTTTGGCGGCTCTGAATTCTTCATATCTTTGGGAGCACTGCAAAGTTTTGAAGCTAACAAAAAACATGAGATTGCTCGCTGGTCTTACTGCTGATGCAACAAAAGAGCTTCAATCTTTCTCACAATGGATTTTGGATGTTGGAGATGGAAAAATAAATTTGCCTAACGACGGTCAAGTTGAGATTGACATCCCTTCTGATTTACTGATAAAAACAGTGGAGAAAATCATATTGAGACTATGGCAAAAGAGGTTTATGGAAAAACTTTTCAAACCTCAAGAGATAAGGATTTGTATAGACATCGAGCCATTCTGACTCCCACAAATGATGAAGTGGATAAAACAAATGATTACATACTTTCGCAGTTGCCAGGTAACATGTTTTTGTGTTTACTCTTATGTTCCAGTAACTTTTTACATGTCATTAAAGAAAATGATTTACATATGCTTTCAAGTGAAGAGAATGTTTACTTTAGCTCTGACAGTATTATCCCATATGATGTTGATGTAGAAGAAAATGTTGTATATCCTGCAGAGTTTTTGAGTAGTGTTAAAGTGGCTGGACTGCCTAGACATAATTTGAAGCTGAAGGTTGGTGCTCCTATTATGTGTCTCCGTAACATGGATGTTGCAGATGGATTATGCAATGGTACTAGGCTAATTGTTACTCAACTACTTCCCCATGTGATAGAAGTTAGAATTATAACCGGAAACAATATTGTTGGAGACAAGGTTTGGATTCCTAGAATGTTTGTAACACCACTTGACACAAAATTTTCCTTCAGAATGCATCGAAGACAGTTTCCGGTTACATTGGTTTTTGCGATGACTATCAACAAAAGTCAAGGTCAAACACTAGAAAGTGTTGGTTTGTTTCTGCCTAGGCCACTGTTCTCTCATGGTCAGCTATATGTTGCACTTTCAAGAGTTAAGTCGAGATCTGGATTAAAAATCCTAATAACTGGTAAAGAAAGGAAGCCGGAGAAAAAAAACAATGAATGTTGTCTACAAACAAGTTTTCCAGAATATTCCGTAGGCAGAGTACGTAATTGTTATCTACTTGTTTTCCAATAAATATTTTAAAATATATAAATTGTTACAATTTTTTTTTTTTTGGAATTTGCCAGATGGGTAGTGATGAGTATGAAGATCGATAGTATTTCATTGCCAATCAGTTTTCCGACTATTCCGACCATGATATGTCACTTTAATATTTTTTTCTGTTCAATAAAGAATAGAAAAGAATAAATCTTTCAGATTATGTAACACGTCCACTTGCTTACAAAATTAAATACATTTTTTTGCAGGTTTCTAATGGAAGTTGTTTTCATTATCGAGACAAGTACTTCATACTTGATCAAGTACTTCATACCTGATATAATTTATGGATAATACTTTCAATTTTATTATATTTTCTTTTAATATGTCTACATAAACTTTTCGAAAAAATAAAACATAATAATATTTTTACCTAAAATAAAGACTTACAACACATATACAATACAATTTTAATTAGTGATAATATAAAATATGTTACTTCTAAAACTATATACTATTAATTCCAGATTTGGAAAATAAAATATCTTCTTAAACACACAAATTATTTTGGGACGTTCCAATTATGCATACCGGAACGACTACCTCTTGATACTAAAGTTACTTTGTTCCATCTCATCCGTGTAACATTCGAGTACCAACATTTTCCGGTGCTTGATGTTTTCTCCCAAAGACGGTGGTCTTATGATATAAAATCCGTTACTGCTAAAACTTTGTACTACTTAATCCATAATTTGAATCTATTTATGCCCGCACAGGGTGCGGGCCGGTCACCTAGTTTCAACATATAGTTGAAAACAACGGGGGTAATTTAATGATAAAACATAATTAAGGTCTAAACCGTAACAAACTGTAAATACAGAGGGGCTATTTGCAATTTGGGTTGGTTAATCTCTGTAACAGAATTAACGACTCTCTCCTTCTACCTTCTTTCTTCCCCAAAGAGAGAAACTTTGAAAGAGCTTCAATGGCGAAAACGATGAGAACGATCAAGAACCCTTTCTTCACTCCTCATCCACCATCTCCATTCCTCCTCTTCTTCTCTCCCCCGAAGAGAACCAGTCCTCGATACCTCAACCACCACCACCAAACTCGATGCTCCCCTCACCAAATCTTCCTCCTCCTCATCTCACTTTCTCTCGTTTTCTCTGGAATCTCGTTCCTCACATCGTCTCTAAGCACCACCTCCACTTGCATCCTCTCCACACCATCATCTTCCTCTCTCGGTTTCCTCGTATCCGACGATCCACGTCATCTCCTAACTTCCCTCGCCGCCGTCTCCGTCCCTTCCACGTTGCTTCCTTTACCAGCGAGAGGAGGAAGTTCAGGGACTAACATGACGGAGGAGGAGAGGGAGTTCTGGAAACAGCCTAACGGTGAAGGTTACAAGCCTTGTTTGGAGTTTAGTTTGGATTACAGGAAGAAAGCTGCGAGAGTCTCTAAAGAGAAGAAACGTTTCCTCGTCGTTGTTGTCTCTGGTGGACTCAACCAGCAACGGAATCAGATCGTTGACGCTGTTGTCATCGCCACGATTCTTGAATCTGCTCTTGTTGTTCCTGTTTTGCAGGTGAATCGAGTTTGGGGTGACGAGAGGTAATAAAAACAAAGTTGACTTGTGAGTCAAGGTATCTTCTAGGGTTTAGTGATGATCTGTTTTTTTTTATGGGTTTCTTCTCAGTGAGTTCTCAGACGTTTTCGACGTGGAGCATTTCAAGAAAACGCTTAGTTCAGACGTGCGTGTTGTTTCTTCTCTACCGTCAACGCATCTTATGTCTAGACAGACTATTGAGAATCAGATTCCATGGGATGTTTCTCCCGTTTGGATCCGTGCTAAGTTCTTTAAACAGTTGAATGAGGAAGGGCTCTTGGTGTTAAAAGGATTAGACTCAAGGCTAGCCAAGAACCTCCCTCCGGATCTGCAGAAACTCAGATGCAAAGTTGCTTTCCATGCACTGAGATTCACTGCACCGATTGAGAATCTTGGCAACAAACTGGCGAGAAGGATGTGGATTGAAGGTCCATACATAGCTCTCCACTTAAGGCTAGAGAAAGATGTATGGGTGAGAACCGGTTGTCTCACCGGTTTAGGCTCAGAGTTCGATAGAATGATAGCAGAAACAAGAATGTCTCAGCCTAGGTACCTAACTGGTAGACTCAACTTGACATATACAGAGCGTAGGCTTGCTGGCTTGTGTCCTCTCAATGCATATGAGATTGCAAGGTTGTTGAAGGCGTTAGGAGCACCGAGGAATGCATCGATATATGTGGCAGGAGGTGAGCCGTTTGGTGGGTCAAGGGCTATGGAGCCACTAGCTAAAGAGTTTGCTAACTTGGTGACAAAGGAGACGTTAGCTCATAAAGGAGAGCTTGTGCCTTACACCAATAGATCTTCAGCTTTGGCAGCTATTGACTACATTGTTTCACTTAGCAGCGATGTTTTTCTTCCTTCACATGGTGGAAACATGGCCAAAGCTATGCAGGTAAAACACTCAGATACGTTCTCTATTGAAAGAAACATGCAAACACATTAAACTCTTTGATCTTTTTCAGGGAAACAGAGCGTATGTAGGGCACAGGAAGTTTATAATGCCTAACAAGAGAGCGATGCTTCCTTTAATGGAGAACCCTTCTGTTTCGGATTCTGAACTCAGTCGTGTGGCTCGGAAGCTTCACGGCAAGTCTCAAGGTCATCCTGAGTCGCGGAGAGGGCGGAGAGATCGTGACGTGGTGGCTTATCCCGTCCCAGAGTGTATGTGCCGTCACAGGTCTATAGGTTTCTTCTAGTTCAAGTTCCTTGCTTCTCTAAGCAACACTTGAAACAAAAGTCAGGTCTGAAGGATTCTTGTAGCTCAGGTTCCTTGCTCCTGAAGGCAACACCTGCCTGAGACATGTCCAGCTGCATCCAGTCGTTGTAAGACATGTGTATATGTTCTCTAGTGTAAATAAATATACGGCCACCGTGGAAATTTACATTCAGCTGTGTGTAACTAATGGTAGTTAAACACGTGTATACTTCATTGCATACATTTTGAAATACATTCCAACTAACGGTAAGAGTACATCGACTGTGTTATAGGCCACCACCATGTTAACTTAACAACATCTATATACTCGAATCTTTATTAAAATTTGCCAAGATCTTTCAGTGAAAGTAACATGGTATACTGAACTATACATCGAGTCTATCAATCGACACATGGAATAACATATGAAACGTGAACTGTTTTCAGAGTAAACTGTATTAGATTTTGTAAATATCTAAATAATGGCGACAAAGTAGTAAGGAATAAACTAAAGAGTGCGTTAGACATGGCTCCTCCTTTCCATAAATGTACAAGTGTCACAGACAAAACGACCAGTTTCTACATCCTTATTGGGACATCAGACATTAGCTTTTTTTTTTACTTTACTGACTCTGACACAAAGAAATGCACACATACGTGTCACAAATCCATTTAGCCACCATCCCCAATTAGGGTTCTTCAGCATGGTTTTGTGGTGATTCGGTCCAACCTTTTTCTCTGTGTCTTCGAGCTCTCTTTCCATATGTACACATTTTTTCTTGAGTTGTTGAATTATGATTGGCGGAATGTGCTTGATATATTCTTGTTTTGCTGATAGGATTTAGTACTGTCTTGATCTTTTAAAACAATATGTATGCAGGAATAATATATATATATCTATATATATATATAACTAAAACCATAAAATATTTATATTATATAAAACCCACAAACTCTTATGTGAGTGTATACAAATTTATATGAAATCCATAAAAGAAAAAAATAAAGTTATGTAATTTTATGGTCGAAAAAAAAGTTATGTAAATTTATGTGTTTGTATGTAGTTTATTCCTTTTATTGTCTCCATTTCATAAAGATAATAATTAAAAAAAAAATTTGATTCACAAAATAAGAGTTTTATGTTTTCAACTATCTTTATAATTTCTTTTTCTATTTTACCAAATTTATTAAGACAATTAATAAATCTAGTAATTTTTTAAGTTATGTATTAAAATAGAGTTATTTTTGGTATAATAATTTATCTTTAAAATATGGAAAAAAATCTAGATCTACAATCTTATAGATCTATATTGACACATAGTTCAAATATTTATGAGAATATCTCAAAAGTTCTTATTTGTGATCAATATTCTACCAAAAAAAATCTATTCTCTTTCATTTTATTATTTATTTTTTAATATTATCTTCAAAATTCTATCATTGCAGTTGTTTTTAGTGGAACGAAAAGAGTATTTTTAATTAATAAATTAAATGATAATTTTGATATATGAATCGAAAAAACTATTAGTATCAACGTAGCTTAAGATTTTGTTTTATATTTATAAGATACAATCATACAATACTTAAGAAAATGGGATATACAGTCATTAGCGGATAAGATTGCTTTGTCCCATCCCATCTGCTTATTAAATCAAAAAATAAAAATCTGCTTCTTAAATCTTTGGACTATACTTCTTCTATAATAATCGAAATTTAAAATTCAATGGACACAGCAAGGTATGAGCTAATTACTATGCCTTGTGTTGATTACGATTCCGTAAGCTACTAGTCTTATATTATATAAAATTAAATAAATATATATATATATCAAATGTTTTTAAAGTACCAAATGTACTAAACGTAAATCTTATTAGATCAAGTTCGGTGTCTCGTCTCTTAGATAATCTGGTCATCCGAGGATTCATTGAGAAAAATATGCCGTAAGACTAGTAAATGATGTAAAATGCATAATGCCTAAAGAAATTTTAAAGTAAAAACACAAACAAACTACATAAACAAAAACATTTTCAACATGTTTACATGGTGGTTTATGCTGAAACTGTTGGCTAGTTTTGGCTATATAACTGTAGTTATATAGTTAGGTAAAGAAGCAGTAGGTGAGAGTGAGGACAAAGGCGATCAATGCTTTTTAATTTAATGCTTACTCTATTAATTTTTTTGTTAATACGTACTAATAAATGTCTTTATGCCATATATAATTGATATGATCTGTTAATGTTTCAATCAAAGTATTCTAAAGATGGAAAAAATATAATTGATCGGATCCAAATCGAAAAGATTATATGTTTGCAACCTTCTTCTTTAAGAAAGTATGGTATGTTCTTTATAATTGCATTGCTATATATAGGAACGTCTGCAAAGTGGAACCACTAGAACTTGTTTGCATTAACATATATTATATACCATGAGAATAATTGAACTAGTTGATTATAAGAATAATTTATTTTTTCACGTTTAGGGTTTTGTCTGTAAACAACACAATGTAATTAACTAAAGGATTTTATACTTGTACTAAATATACTAGTAACATTTTTATCAACTAGGTAATGACGTTTGAAGGAATGAGTTAATGTGAGTTAACCTTATTGTTTAAAATATACTCCCGCTATATACAAAAGATTGATTGTTTTTTTTTTGTTTTACTTTTAGGTAATTTAAATATCTGGTTTCCAAAAAAAATCAACCACTTACATTTGTGCATTATAATTTAAATTTTAGTTTTAGAATAAAAATATTAATTTAAATTAGAACACTAATCTTTTGAATACAAGAAAAAAGTAAAAATATTAATTTTAGTATAAGGAGAATATCTAGTAGTAATATAACGAAGAAATGGAATAGAAGATCTTTTAAAACAAAAGGCATTCACGAAATAGAAGATGGGATCAAATGTTAATTATGAGAATCAAACCTAACTCTCAGGTCTCAACATCAGACAGTTTCTTCCCACTTTCAATTTGGACGACCCTAGGGCCGGATAGACTAATTATTAAGCCTCTTTGATTACTTTAATCACATGTCTGAATTAATGATAGTTAATTAATGTTGTGGCTAATTACATGTCACTACGTGTCCCCTTGCGTGTTACCATGCAAAGGACAACGCAACACAAACACCCATCAAATTTTCTAGATGCCATCGCTTCTTGGAACTCCCCTCCGAATCTACTTTTATTTTATATTTTATTTAGTAAGTTCTATGTATACTCTCATGTCCATAATTTTCCCGAATGGGATAGGACCACGATGTATTATGTCTTTTTGCTGTTTTAATAATACTCCTACGCTTGTAAATATATACGTCGTTTAATTTGATTATGTTATTAACTATAATTAAAAAAAGCAAAGTTATATATTATATTCCCACTTTGTCGGTAGGTTATTGGTTATAGCTAAGCGAAGCCTGGTGTAAAAGAGATTAGTTGAAAACAGACAAAATAAACAACTTATCTATTATTCCATGTCAAAATAATTTTTTTGGTGTTTTCATACATATTAAAAAAAATATATTAAATTACTATAATAAATATATTATTATTTATAATTTTTAGTTTTTAATAATTTTCAACTAATAGTAATTTAATAAAATCAATATTACATTATTTTCATAAAAAATACGAAAAATATATTTTCGTCTAAAACATCTATTATACTGAAACAGAGCGAGTATTATGTAGCATATATATTAGTATATAATGCTTATCTTATATGAATATTTGGCAGGAAAGAAATTTATCTGATAGAAACATTTCTTCAAAATCTTATATCAATGTTTGATTAATACTGTTCGTTCTTCTTCTTTTCTAGAAAGAGGTAACTTAACTTCGTCGGCACAAATTACGTCTTCAGATATGAGATGATCATCGACCTTGTCCCCTGAATTAAATTTGAGTCACGATCACCTTTATAATTAAAATTCCATTTAACTAAATCAGAAATGGTCAATGATAATATTATATGAACCCCTTATCTCTTGGACCATGCCTAACATTACCTTTTTCTTCCATTGCGATATATGCTAGTATATTTTTAACCTAATCTCAGCATTTATTCATGATTGGAAGTTGTTGAAAATAAATTAAAATTCATGATTGAAATTTGAAATCGCAACTACATTTGGTTTCACCCAAAAGGAAAAAAAATAAAAACAACAACTACCTTTTGAAATTTAAGAAATTTGGAACGAAGCAGAAAAATTCAGGTATTGTTTTATATGAATGCGCCTGATTCCTCATAGATATATATGTGACTATGCCTTTTGCATATCTGACTTCTTCTTTTTCTTCTCCACGCCTCGTAAATATCGGACTAGACGAGGTCATAGTTGCATATCAGTATATATTGCAATGATAAAATTGTTTATTTAAGTGAACATGAACAATACAAAATACATAGTTTTTGTTTGAGGAAGACAAAATACATAGTTCAGATTATAAATTTAAACTTTTATGTTTTATATTCATATGACTAGCTGGATATGATCTGATCACCCACCTTTCCTTAGATGTTTTGTCTTTCAATGTTGTATGCCATTAATTAGAAGTTATGTAAGTTTTCTGAAAATATGTTTGAACACTGGTTTTCATGTTATGTGTCACATCCAATCTCCTTATCCTTCATAGTTTTACTAACTTTGATTTCCAAAATTAATAATTTAATTATAATTTCCAAACATATGTAACTTATAATAAATTCCTTTTCAACAAAAAAAAATCAGGATATAAACAACTTAACGTTTTAAGCAAGCACATAAAAGAAGCTTCATTTTATAAAAGTTGATTATTGTTATATATTGATGACAGTTTTAGTTATTTTGCATGTGTAAATAATTATGGATATTAATATATTAAATATATATAGGGCCGCAAAATTTACATTTTACGAACAAAGATTATGAAATTCGTAAAAACCAGAAAATTAAAAAGAAAGATTTGAAAAACAAATTAATTTTAAAATATATTTAATATATTTACTTTTGAATTTTCGTGAGTTTCACAGATTTTACAATATTGACCTGTAAGATGCATATCATGCGGCCCAATGTATCTAATACTACTACGGTAATTAATTGTGTGCATTGGCTAGAAAATGAGAACAATTTTAGTCTAAAATTAAATGCATAAGGTTGGAAAGGTTATAGACAATAATTTTGGCCATATGAACAGGTTCATCGGATTTTTTTTCTTTCAAAAACTACACTACACTAATGCAATGGACCAAAATTCAACACCCAATAGGTCGAGTTATTCTTTGCTCGCAGATGAAGTTAAACTTTAGATATTTTAAATTTACAACGACAATCCGTAAATGCTCATACATATGCATACGTAAATAGGTAAATATTCTTTTAGTTTTAAACAATATATATTTACAAAATATCTATTTTAGGCCAAACAAAACAGTTACAAAAGTAGTATGTCTGCTTTTTGGGCCAAACAAATCAAAGTACTAAAGTAGTAAACACAAGGGTCAAAGTGATTATCAACTAATCAACAACTAAATTAATTATGTATTGTATTCTGTGTTCAGTGACCATTTCTTAGATATGTAGGGTCTAATCATAAAAAGTCTCGAATCCGGGTTGGTATCATCAGATTTATTTCACACCTAAATTAATCGAGAATAGAAAGCCACATAGCCTCACACTGGTTTATCTGATAATTTAAATCTAACTCCATGTCAATTAATTACTGCCCAGTAGTGTTTCACAATTTGGTACTGCTATCTAGTATAACTGACAACTAAAAATTCACATTTTGAATCCAACTAAGACATTCTTATATGAATTTACAATATTGCTTGTTTTATGATAAAGTTACAGAAATAAGTAGAAAACTATTAGGGAGATTTATTAAATTAAGGATTAAAGAAAATTCAAAATTTGATTAAATTCAAGAAAATTTGAGAGTTATGTAAATCCTAAAAAAAGTTGTTACAAGTTTTTATGGGGTTTAGAAGAAATTTCAGAATTTTTTTTAAAAAAAAATATTTTTTTTTACTTTAAATATTTTTTTAACTATTATAATTTGATATTATTATCGTTTTATGAAATATATAAAATTTATAAAATATGAAAAATTAATTTTCAAGTAATTTTTATTTTTATTTCATTTTAAACGATTTGAATTTTTTTAAAAAAATGTGAAGGAAAAATTTCTATTTTTTGTAAGTTTCAAATACGATCATAGGATTGGTATTTCAAGTCGTTATTTTTACACTAAAAATATTATTTAAACCCCATCAAAACCCATTTGATTAATTTTCTTGACAAAATTCATATTTTTCAATAAGCTTATAAATGATTAATCTAATAAATTTGAATTTTACATAAAATTTAGTAATGCCACATACAATAAAAGGAGACTTGAAAAAAAAAATGAAATCTCTCAAATCCTAAATCCAATCAAATTCCCTTAGATTTGCGATATACTTTCAGTATTCCGATAACAAATATTTTTTAGAATATTCATATATATTAAAAATATAATGAATGTTTACAATTAAATTTATTTTTATTTAAAATGTATTTTTAATAACTATTAATCAATTCAAATCCATAATTTTTTTAAAAGAACAGAGGAAATATTAGTTTAGTTCAATTTTTCTTTTTTTGAGAAAGGGTTTAGTTAATGATTAAATTAAAATAACGAAATACACAGATAAGACAATGTCTACTTCATGACATTTTCTAGATAATACACATCTATCTTATTAACATGGATAGTGAGGATTGTTTAGATACATAGATAGCAATATTAAAAATAATTTCTTTTATTTACAAACTTAGTCTTTACATTTACAATAAATTTATCTTATTAAAACTGTAGTACTCATAAAACTTCACCCTTATTTTTTCTTCTTATTTACCATTCTGTGCCATTGAATAATTTAAAAGAAATTTTATTTACGGGCTGACTTAATAATTTTTTTATCTAGCCGAGTAAATTCAAAAACAAGCATAATATTAACAAGATAGATCCAAAAATCTAGCCCTTACGTTAACAATATTTTTTATTTCCAAATTACAACCCACAAAATAAAAGAAAATCCATCAATCAATTGAAACTAAAATCTAGAGGTTTTCATATATGAACAAAACGTAATAAATTGTTAAAATTGAGATATTCACTTATTCTTATATTTTAAATCATATATTTTCTGTGTTAGACAACCATATTAATTTGTTAGTTATACATTTTTTCTTATTTCAACAAAAATTTAAAATAAAAAAATTGTATTTATATGAAATAATTGAATATTACATAAATTTTATTTTCTAATAGATCAAACAATAATAAAATATGAACAATTTTAAACATATAAAACACATATAAAACCAAACACAATTATATATGTTATATATTACAATTTACTATAACACTCATGCGGGTGTTAGTCATGGTCATCTAAGTACCCATCGACTACAATTCGATCTTTCTGAATGTTGGGGTTCAAAATAGTTTTACATGAATATACGGACGGTATCGAGTAGAATCATTCAAGGTCCAGGTAAGTTTGTAGGAACCTAAAAATATTTTAAAACTGTTGGTTTATAAATATTATTAAATAATTTTAAAAATAAAAATAAAAATAAAAATTAAAACCCGCGCTTTGTAAGCGCGGATCAAAATCTAGTTATTATTATTATTATTTACGAACACTTTAATACACATTAGTTTGAATAGTTTTCCAGGTCTTTAACTAGGGGGAAGGAGAAAAGCCCCATGTGCAAACGGTGATAAGTGTCGTATCGAAGACAAACACACGCGTATCGACCGAACACTTGTCATCATCAAACTCCTATAAAAACATACAACACCCTATTCATCATCTTCAGCTTCATTAAAGCTTATTCTCAACATTAACTTCATTCAGAGTAAGAGAGAGAGAGATGGACGGTAGGGGAGGTTGTTGCATAGCCAGATATGGCGGTTACGGTGGTCGTTACGGTCTCTCTAAAGCGGACCGAATCATGCTTAGGTTCCGTCCTATTGCTCCTAAACCAGCCAGCGACGGCGGAGGTGCATCTCCGACCGTCGGAAAGTATGGTTCCACTACAAATAGTGGTGCCAGCTCCGATGTTTCCGGTAAGTACGGGAGAGGTAAGAGGAAGTATCAGAAGGAGAGTTCAGGTGGTAACTCCCGGAGGTGCAACCGAAGGAAGGTTTCCGACGGCGGCGGCGTTGCCGCTACCAAAACGTCGGTGACGTTGTCTCTTTTACCAGAGACGCCTGATAAACAACCATTTCCAGATCTGAATGTTTCTCCGGTGGAGAACAGGAACCCAAGCGGTCCGTTGTGGCTGAGTTTCAGCGGCGGAGGCCGTGAGATGCTGACGCCGTACAATACTTCCGAGCTATCACGACGCACGGTGGTGGTCTCGTCGTGTGTGACGGTCGAGCGTGTGACCGACGCTTGGGTCGACGGTCATGGCTTAGGGAGGACAGACGAGGAGAAGAAAATGAATCTTGCGAGAGACACGTGTCCTGGGTTTATATCGGACGGTGTAGGGAGAGTCACGTGGACCAACGAGGCGTATAGGAATATGGCTAAGGAAGGTGCAACGTGCATGAGCGATGATAATTTTCACGTGAACGTAAGGTTGGTGATGAAGGAGAGGCCGATGCTAACGTACCAAGCATTCACATGCAGAGTGAAACTACAGTACACGTGTCAAGATCGTGAAAGAGGATCCGTCACGGTGCCTTGCGACGTCTGGAGGATGGACGGTGGATGTTTTGCGTGGAAGCTTGACGTTAAAGCCGCTTTGTGCCTGTAATGTGTACTGCTCTTCGCCGTCGGATTCACACTAGTGTCGATCGGTGAACGGTCTCGATCGTATAAGCAGGCCTCCATAGGTCTAAATAAAAGCAAGTGCTCAACTTTGGTTATTTTTATTTTCACCTTGAACATATATGTTGCTTTGTTTCTTATGGTATAATGGTTCTCTCTCTTCTTTCAAAAAAATGGTGTTCTCTTTTGGCTTATGATGCTAATTTGCTAACCTCAGATTTGTGTTTTAAAGTTAAAAGTTGTATATACTTTTGCATTTTGATAAAACATATTGGTTTTTTATCACATTATTTCATTTAATAATAACCTATGCCATTCTTCACAAAAATAACGTAGAAAATTGCTTGTGAAAATGTTTAGAGTCACTAAGGGCATCATTATCCCTAGAACCCCTAATAGGGTTCTTAATTTTTTTTGTTGCTAAAAAAAAATTTTAAAAACGAATTAATCGTGGGCGTGTCAGTGGGGCCTGCAAACAGCGTAAGATACTCTCCAAAACTGGTTTTTATTTAGTAGTTTTTAGAAGCGGTTCTTCCACTGTTCATAGATCCCACATGTTAGTGGGGCCCGCGAACACTGTAAGAAACCCGGATACGCTCTAATGGGTCTTAGGTTTTTATAAGGGCCTAAAAAGCTTATCCGACAAGCACGTGTCCTTCGAACGCGATTTACAGATAGTGGAAGCTTAGGAAGTGAAACGGTGAGACAAAACACAACACACACACAATGGTGGGAACGGCTGTGGTTGGTCAATGGACTCTCTGTGTCGCCTCGCCGTCGCCGAGAGTAAAGTCGACAACTTGCAAACCAAGCTCCTCTCCAACCACCGTGAACTTACGCTCTGAGCTAGCCGCGTTTCGTCCTCAGTTCCGTCTCTTCTCCCGTGTTTCTCCGTCCCGCCGCCGTCTTTCCGCCGATTCGGGAATCTTCCTTCCTCACCTTGTCGCTTCTATGGTTAGCGTTTCCCCCCTTCGATGAAAGCTCGTTACTTTTTGTTCATTACTTACGCTTCTGTTTTGTATATTCAGGAGCAAGTCGAGGAGACTTACATTATGGTCAAACCAGACGGCATACAACGAGGCCTTGTAAGTGATTTGCTACTGTCAAAGTTCTGAACTTTGGAACTCCACAGAGCTTTCGAATGTGATTTGCTATCTTCTATCTTAGGTTGGAGAAATCATCTCTCGTTTTGAGAAGAAGGGTTTTAAACTGATTGGACTTAAGATGTTCCAATGTCCAAAAGAATTGGCTGAGGTACTACTCTAACTCATAACATCACTATGTTAAGATGTTTCTCATTATGGTAAATATTTTTAATCTGAAGCTTAATCATTAACTCATTGCACTTGTTGACTACATATGCGCGTAAGAGAATTACTCTCATTTTTTTGTGTGTGTTTTTATCAATTGTGCAGGAACATTATAAGGATCTTAGTGCTAAGTCATTCTTTCCTAGCTTGATTGAGTACATCACTTCAGGCCCAGTTGTTTGTATGGTACAACGGCTTATCATTATTACTCTTATCATGATTTTTTTAATCAGACTGAAGTTAATTGCTTGTAACGTTTCAATTCTTGTAAAAGGCTTGGGAAGGTGTTGGTGTGGTTGCTTCAGCCAGGAAGCTGATTGGGAAAACAGATCCTCTTCAAGCTGAACCTGGTACCATAAGAGGAGATCTTGCTGTACAAACCGGAAGGTTAGACTCTTTTATCACCTTAAAAATATTGTTGGAAGCAATCGTATATGAAGATGATTCTTATGGTTTGATGTGTATCTGATGCGATTTTTCAGGAACATTGTGCATGGTAGTGATAGTCCTGAAAACGGAAAGCGTGAGATTGGTGAGAGTTTCTTGTTTCCTTAAATCATTCACCCATGTTAGTCATTGAGATAGTGGACTATATCCATTTAGTGGGATTACTGAAACTAAAAAT
The DNA here is from genome assembly GCA_905132885.1 of Moricandia moricandioides. Classification (NCBI taxonomy): domain Eukaryota; kingdom Viridiplantae; phylum Streptophyta; class Magnoliopsida; order Brassicales; family Brassicaceae; genus Moricandia; species Moricandia moricandioides. The sequence goes on from CAJHQQ010000182.1 coordinate 19,534, forward strand.
GCAAAGCAACGTGGTTTTAATTCATTCTTCTATTAGGCTTGGGCACATCAATAGACTAGATCATACTTCGCTACGCAGTTTCATATTATGTCTTTGGATTGGTTAAATCATGAAGATTGCTATTGCTTCTTCATTGATTGACCAATTATCCTCATTCCTGAATTCGTTTCACTATTGGTTCTCGGCTCTTGTGGTGGTTGTCTCACAGCTTTGTGGTTCAAAGAAGGCGAGCTATGCGGGTGGGATTCAGCTCTAGCTAAATGGCTAAGGGAGTGATCCTTGAGAAGACAGATTCAATACTTTTTTCTTGTTACTGAGTGCCAATGGCTTGGTCCTTTGTTTTTTTTTTTAATTTTGGCGGCAATGTAAGTGCCATTTATGGCGTGTACGTTGAACTTCTTGATCATTGTCGTATCTCTGATCACACTTGTCATGTAATGAAAAAAATGAGTTAATAGATTCACCCACATTTGGTTCAAATCATATTTTTCTCTACACTGAGCAATGCAACTCTGTAACAACGTTGGGGAAGTTAAGCTATACGAACATGACGAGAACATATGTGCAGCAGACCTACAAGAGAGTTGGCTTTACAATTACATAATGGCAGATGCATGATTGAGATTGTTTACACCACTAAACAGGAATCTCCCTGTTTATCATCTTCTTCAACTTCTCTGCAAGCGTTGCTGCTCTTATGGATTTCTGCAGTTTAACATGTTGGATAATCTGCAAAGCTGAAAAGTCATAACGAGCGGCATTGCTGGAGATTCACTTTTACTTATTATACAAACCTTCTTGGTCTCCACAACTTTTGTGTATATGTTTTCTATTAGTTATCTAATTAAAATAATAATAATTCTCGTTAGGTACTTGGGTTGATTTAGTTAATGATGTGTTGTCAACGACGAGACAACGTGTTTCCCTCTAAATCATGTTTCCTTTTCTCGCCTCTATATTACAACTTCCTTTCTCTTCCTTCTCCTCCCACGTCGCTCCCTCTCTAGATCTTCATATCTCTTTCCTCTTGCTTTTCATCTCAACAATGGCAACGGTAAGAACTAAGAACAAACACACACCCGTCATTCATCTCTAGTTTTATAAACTCTGTTTTGGTGCAGGGGAAGCCACTGCCAAAGTTTGGTGAATGGGATGTGAACAATCCTGCTTCCGCTGAAGGATTCACTGTTATTTTCAGCAAAGCTAGTGACGAGAAGAAGACCAAGAAAGCATCTGGCAGCGCAGGCCCTAGTACTCTGGTTTCACCTCAAAACACCGATCAAAACAACAACAACGATTCTCAAAACCCAAAAGCTAAGGTAGTTTTACTTTTTCTTCTCATCACTTTCAACTTATTACTCGATTATCCAGATTGCTTACCTGCTGATTTATGTTCTATGAGCAGAAGAAATGGCTTTGCTTCGGCTAACTCCTGGGGTCTTTTGAGGATCTTGAAGCTGAAGAAGTTAGCAGAGAGATCTCAAACAAAGTGAAACTAAATGGCTTGAGAGTTCACAAACCATATCTTACTCAGTCATACATCTCTCGGCTTGCTTCTTCTTCTCTTGTCGTCTCCTAAATACTTGTTCACTATACTTTTTGTTTCTTCTTTTTTTGTTCGCCAACATTTTTCCCACAATGGATATAAGATAATACATTCGTCTCCTGACTCCCCCTAAGAACTTGTTTTTCATGAGATTCATTTGAGACATAATCCTATTGTTCATACATATGACACACAAGACTATATAATATGGTGCTGAAAAGCCTTCCAACAAAATTAACATCCATATGTCGCGACCTTTAAATAAAGATGCTGACACCTGAAAGGTCACTGCACCAGACTATCACAGCACGAACATGTGTCCTGACATAGAAGTAGGCAAAACTATCTATGTACATACTCTGTCATTGCCTGGTTCTGGTTTCTACCAATTCTATTAAAATTCAGATATAAACAAAACCAGGGAGAAAGAAATCCAGGAAAGTAACTTCAGAGAGAGAAACCAACGGAAGAAGAACTTAGCATGAAAGAAGACATGCTTCCATTAGACTGAACTCAACCTTAGAGTAAAAACAGTAACTAGTTACAGTTAAAGCCAGAGAACAAAAATTATTTGATGAAAATCACGAAAAATAAGACTGACTTGCCAGATAGTTTTGAGACACTATAATTTACCAGAAGCAGAGTTTTGATCCTAAGAACTGAAAAGCCTTTGATAAATAAGACAGAAACTATCTCTTACGCAGGCTTCTGAACATGTGGTGTCAGTTCCAGCCGTCGTTTTCATTCCCGTTGCCGCCGAGTTGAGGAGTTTCCACGGTTTGGGAGCTGCTGGACGAGAATGTAGGCGGTATAGAATGATCGAATCTACAAGCTGGACCAAATTTGCAGATGCCATAGCGGCTGTAGTGTGTGCACATGCTCTGATCCTGAGAGTTTTGAAGACAAGTAATACAAGAAAAAAGGATTAAGGTGTGAATTAGAAATTTTGTCATGGATCACATATATTTTCTGTAGAAAGTTCACCACAAGAACAACATGGAAGAGAATTACACTCACGGGTCTTAGAGGTAAGCCCTTGTCATTGAAAGAGGATGGAGATTGCTTCGGCAATCTGTTTTTCGGATGATGGTATTTGCATTTATATTTGAACTTACAGTCCCCAGTTTTAACATAATAACTGCACTCTGGTTGATCTGGACGTTCTGGGAATTCCTCAGCAGGTAATTGTGAGAATGAACTAGTTTCAGCCAAAGAATTTTTAGCCGAGTATGTGGAAGGAGGAAGCACACTCCTTTCTGGTGGATAGGCAGAAGGCGCCTACACAAATAAGAATGATATACTCTTAAAGCAAAGTACTAAAGTTTTATATAGTACATCAACTTAAGTCAAAGGCAGAGGTTAATATGGATACCTGATATCCACTCCACTCTGAAGTTTGAGGTGAAGCTCCACGGTTCTGTGAGTACATGACTGGAATAAAAGGAGCAGTACCAGTCCCATTCATGTGTCTCGACGAGGACCAAGAAGTTGAACTTGCTTGAGGCGCATCCTTTGGGGCAAATGATCCACCATTATTACCACGGAACAAAGGAGAATCAACCCCTCCAACAGCCATAGGATCAGGATGATTAAATTTGCAGTCACCTCCAAACTTGCAAGAACCATTTCGCATGTAGAAAGGGCATTCTTTCTCACCCTGCCAATTGATTAGACTATTACAGGTTTTCGATAAGGCTGTTGAAGATAGAATGCTAGAAATGTCTAAACCAGTTTATGTAATACCGGTCTGATAGGAAGACCAAGGAAGTTAAGCTCTGGGCGTGAGGCCATAGAAGTCTGTTCTTTCGAGTGGCTGAATCTACAAGTCTCTCCATATTTGCACCCTCCAGTCCTGAAGTAGTACTGCAATGAGGCGCATAGGTAGGACATCAGTAGACACAGACCAAGTACTAAAAATCATCAATGAACAAAAGAACAACCACACCAGAAAACTTCAGTCAGTGTACACAGTTAGTCCTACTGAGAAAGCTTTTGTGATTGCAGTCTTAGACAATAACATGACACTAATATCCCTATCAGGATACAAGTGTAGGAGTTTGAAAGAACTGCTAGCATAACAACATATTCTAGACAGAATAATTTTTTTTTTAATATTTGCTATGCCATTTACAGAGGAAAAGAAAAACAATTAACCTTGCACTCCATGAGCCTCGGATTCTCCACATCCTCTTCCCTTTCCCTTACTTTCTCCCTACCAACCTTCCAATCAACTAAACATTAGAATAGCAAAAAGAGATATTAAAAAGGCTAAATTTTCACTGAAAGCAACATAGGACTAAATCACATTTTCGTTCTAAATACTCCCTAACCGGAACAAGATAGCAAACACAAACTAAAACGTAATTTTTTTCCACTAAGAGTAACTGGAACTAGATTAAAGAATAAACAGAGGTTGATACACAGACATGCACAAGAAACTTATATTTACTCAAACAGAGTTTTTTTTTTTTTGACTGAAGGCTTCTCAAACAGAGTTTATCTTTCGTCTTCGTCAAACAAAAATATAACCTTTTTATCCCAATTATCTAACCCTAAGATCAATATAAAACCCCAACTAATCATCAAAATCATGTCATTAGAGCAGATAAAAAAAACTAAACTTTACATCACAAAGATCATTTTGGAGTAGAAGAAGAGTACTTGGAGCTGCTTTCTTCGGACAGGATGATTAAACTTGCAACTCGATCCGTATTTGCAGCTCCCTGTCCTAATATAAAACGAGCAATCCTCTGCATCAGGTCTCACCGGATACACCATCATTCTCTTCTCCACACGCTCTCTACCTTCCTCCTCCTCCTTCTGATCCCTTTCTCCATCATCTCCAGAGACACTAATCGGCACACTCAGCTCTTCAGTGGCTTCATCCGACAAACCCACATTCCTTAGATCATCACTTAGCTCCTCGGTAACGTGATCGGCTACGGGATCCTTCTCGGAGGAAGATCCTGAAGGCGGTTTCGGATCCGGGTCGGGCTTGCTCATGATTTTACTCAAAACCACATTACAAATTTTTACAGAACTTTTCCGAAGGTCAAGAACCGAATTGAGGAAGAAAAGATCGAAACTTTAAACGCGTTTTTTTTTCTTTTTGGGTAGTTTTGTTGTCATAAGCACACAAAGAAAGTATGCGACACAAATAAGAATCTGAAGGAAATTGTGTACCGAAAGTGTAACTAATTGATAGTTTGTTTTTTTTTTCCAGCCTTTTTTCATTTATGATGGAAGGCCCATCAAGAGCAATACAGACAGCCTTCTTGTCTTAGCCGGGCCAGGGAGCTGTGGTAAGCTGTGGGCTTGCCGGCACTGCTCGTGTCTTTCTCTATCGTAAATCCTACGTGGCAAACAATTATTACTATCAACAATGGTAAATCAATTAAAAGTTAAAACCCTGCTATGTACTTTGATCATTCCACATCAGTTTTTTTTCTTTTACACCTATTATTTTAACATATATTTAGTTTCTTTTACCTACAATAGTTTCATTTCATTTCTCATAAAGTTAGATTTCTATGTGTTCAAATGAAATAAAATAAGTTTCTATTTATATTTTTAAAATAATATTTTTTCTTTAAAATTAATGAAAGAAAAATTATTAATTTACTATCAGATTTTATCGTTTGGGTGGAAAAAACCAAAAAAAAAATATAGCCACGAAAAACAATACAATATGTCCACATGTCACTTTTTGGTCTCTCTTTTTTTATTGATTTATCTAGTTGAATCTTTTCAACATGAATGAATACACATATGGTTTTCTTTTTATTCAACTTTCTATTGCACCAATTCAATATTTATTTATTTATTCAACTGCCCTTTATATATTGGTCTTAACAATTTTGGGTATAATAAACGGTTACTTAGGGGACTTATTGCATTGATAATTTGTGAGAATTTTAGTTTTTGTTAAAATCTCTTGTTTAGCTCTTGTTATTGTATTTAATAGTTATAAAAAGTTTTATCAAGCTAACTATATTGGATTAGTCATTAATTTAAACTCTTTAAAATTTCCCTTTTATTGGAAAACAATGATTTCACTCATAATATTTATCACTAGTTATTTAGAATTATTAGATAATTAGTTTTATAATCTAAATTCACTAGGAACAAATACCATCTAATAAGATGGTATTTCAAAATAAATAAATGAAACAATTATTTTCTATTTTTAATTGATAAGTGCATTAAACATAAGAAACTTGTTTAATTTTTAGGTGAAGTCTTATGTTGTCATCCATCATATTATATCCTTTTAAGATAGAGGAAAATATGATGGGTGTGAAAGCCCATTAACCATAGATGGTCAAAACGTTAAAATAATGTTAATGATGATCATTTTATATTGCTAGTGAAACCAACCAACTAGTCTATATAATTCTTATAATTATCTTTTTATTTACTGTTTGTTTTGGTTTGGCATGTGTTGTGAAACTGGTTTTCTTGGTCGTAGTTTTGGCATGACTAGGATCTTAGTGTAATATCTTTGTTAATCTATTTTAATTAATACTATATATCCTCGCAAATCTAGTGATCAATTAATTTGATATACAAGTAAGTTAATATGATATACCAAAAGAATATGATATACCAAAAGATCTTACAAAATATTAAACTAAGAAATATATACCAAAAAAAAATATTATATATATACCATAATGTCTTGATGGAGTAATATATCGAGAGTACTGATGTGCAAGTTAATATACTATCTTACATAATAATTAGTAATATTCGAGAAATATATCATAGCCATTTTTAAGGGAATAATGTATAAAGAATAATATTTAATTCCTTTCCTTCGCATATATAAATACATGTACTTGGGTACAAGAAAACACTCACACACAAACAAAAATTCTTGATTTCACGTGTTTTTGATCTCGTTCTATAATGTCGTCCAAACTTATAACGTTCTGTTTCTTACTATCTCTTGTCGCGATCCACCACATCCCTGTCGTGACATGTAGACAATGGTGCATGGCGATGCCTAATGCTTCAGATGAGCAGTTACAAGCCAACATTGACTACGCTTGCAGCAACGGCGTAGATTGTACACTGATCCAACCAGGGGGAGTATGCTATGAACCAAACACTCTTTATGACCACGCGTCGTACGTGATGAACGCTTATTACCAGAGTCATGGTCGCGTGGAAGACGCTTGCAGGTTCAACCGCAGCAGCTGTTGGGTCTTTGTCGACCCAAGTTATGGCTCATGTGTGTACTACACTTAAAAAAGTTCTTTTTTTTTTGACCAACTTTCAAATAAGAGAAATAAGTATAAGAACACATAAAAACTTTCTTACGGATTGAACAAATACGTACAATATAACTCATCAAAATTTTCAGTGTATTGGCAAAATCTCTGGTTATATATTTTGTTTTTTGAATGAAAGTTATACATCCTACCTAGCCACAAATTTATAATAAATATTCAGTTTCTCAAATATAAATATTTTATGGAAATAATTTTTTTATGAATTTTTATTTTTTGGTGTAAATTTTAATTTTTATACCAATTTTTTTTTTTTGACAAAAAAACACAAAATAAACAAGTAGGAAAACACAAAATAAACAAGTAGGAAAAAAAATAAAATTTACACAACAACTGAAAAGATCTAAAAAAACTCAACTTCATATAATAAGGTATTAAAAATAATATATTTTAATATGTGTAAAAATATGAAAATCATAAAAGTGTATATTATTTTAAACATTAACATTTTGATTTTTTGCTCCTTATAGAAATATATCATTAGGGTAAGTCTGAAAGTCAGCACACATCCGGTTTAGTTTCCGTATTAGTGGGATACATCTGACAAAAAAAAAGTATAAACAAACAGAGAGAGCAAAAAAAAAGTTGAAGAAGAAGAAGAAGGCGTTGGAAGATCCAAATCAAATTCATGTCGAGAGAGAGGAGCAGACGTGAATTACCTCCCGTTCAAGAGGTACCCTTTCACTCGTATGATCTCTTCTTCATTCTGATTCCTCTCGAACTCAATCTTATCCTCTTTTTAAAAAAAAATTGTTATAGCATATTGATAAGTTGAAGAAAGTTGTAGAGGAAGGCAATTGCTATGGAGCTTTGCAGATGTACAAATCCATCAGTGCCAGGTTCTGCAGTTCGATTCCTTCACAAACCCAAATCATCCTTTTTTTTTGGATTCTGTTAATTCGGTTAAAGTTTGGATTTTTATATGAATTTGAGATATAAAGTATGAGTTTTTTTTTTTATTTGCTTGGTAGATATGTTACGGCTCAGAGATTCTCCGAAGCTCTTGATATTCTCTTCTCAGGGGCATGTCTTGAACTAGAGCACGGCCTGGTTTGTTCACGTTCCTTCTTTTTGTTATTATTACATTGTCTATCTATTGATACTAGGCTGTTCTGTAGAGGTGTTTTGTTAATAAAACAATTGATTCTCAGGTGAATTGTGGTGCCGATCTTGCTATTTTGTTTGTTGACACACTTGTTAAAGCCAGGTCACCTTGCAATGATGAAACTCTTGGTTAGTGTTCCACACCGTGTATAATCGCTAGAATTGATCATCATTGGACTTCCTTTTGTTTATAGTACTTTGTGTGTCAGATCGTATCAGGTGTATGTTCAAGTTGTTTCCTCGGGTCCCTGTACCACCTCACTTGGTAGATGTTAGTGATGATGAAGATGTCCATAATCTTCAGGAAGCTCTTGGGGAAGCTAGATCACGTGTAGAAAACTTGACCTCCTTCTTGAGAGCTGCTATAAAGTAAGGCAGAACACGTGTATTTGTCCTTTTTCTTTGCTGTTTGATGTGACCTTTTGTCTTTGTTTTTAGATGGTCTGCAGAGTTTGGAGGCCCAAGTACTGGATACCCTGAGTTGCATGCTATGCTGGCTGATTATCTTTACACCGAGTGTCCTGAACTTGTAATCTACTTGTAGCCATTCGGTTATAAAGTCTTACATTATATTTCATTAGCTGACTTCTTTCTTATATATCTGGCAGGACATGGTTAGAATATCTCGGCATTTTGTTAGAGCAGAGGACCCTGAGAAGTTTGCAACTATTCTAATAAACTTCATGGGAAGGGTTAGTGTCTTCGTTTCAACACCTCTTTTCACCATTGAGAAACTGTAGCACTTAGATCTTCATTTTAGTCTAACTTTTGTGGTGTAAAATAACTTTCTAATACATTGTTTCACTTGCATACTACTTTGCAGTGTTATCCTGGTGAAGATGACCTTGCAATAGCACGAGCAGTTCTCATGTAAGTTCATGCTTTCTAACTGGAGTCACAAGATTGTGAGGGGAAACTAAAGGGAACGAATTGATTTTTCCTTTTTTGCATTTTAGGTACTTATCTATGGGTAACATGAAAGATGCAAATTTGATCATGGATGAGATTAAGAAACAAGCAGAGACAAAACATCCCGAGTTTTCAGAATCAGACCTTATCCAATTTACCTCATATCTTCTGGAGACGTTAGTTTCCCTCTTTGTTCTTCGTCTTCTCTTGTTTTCTTGTTGTTACCTAAAGAACTTTGATGTACTATACAGGTTGGAGAGGGATGCATTGCCTCTTTTCAATATGTTAAGAGTAAGATTCAAGTCTTGCATAGATAGAGAACCACTGCTTAACGAGGTAATACAAGCGATCAAAACACTTATAGAGATTTGTTATCTTGTTAATGAGACTAATGTTTCCTGGAAAATTTGTTTATCTTGTGAAGTTACTGGACGAGATCGCTGAGAGATTTTACGGTGTGCAGCGTAAGAATCCTTTGCAAGGAATGTTTGGAGACATCTTCAAGGTAAAATATAATAACATATGTATATATGATCTCCCACTTATCTCTCATATCTTGAAGTTACACTGCTTGAACCCTTGAAACTCCCTCTGTTCTTGTGTAGATGATGGGCTAAGGAAGGAGTTAGAAGAGGCAATGGCAGTGTTCTAATAATGGATAGCTCTGGAGAATTCTCCAGTTTATATAAATTTGTTTTTCCTATCCTTAAGTAGTGGGTAAGAGTTTTGTTCTTGTAACATTATACAATGTCTTTGTCAGTACTATAACTTCAGGATAAAGGAAAAGGAAAAACTTCAATTTACATGTGTTTTCTCGTCTCTTTTGACATAACATAAGCATAAGTTTTTTGCGTTGAACTCTTATTTCAAATAAGTTATTTGGGCAGAAGGTTACAACACTCAACCACCAGCTAAGAGTGTTTTGACAATCTTATCAACGTTCCCATCAGGAAGAGAGAAGAAATGGCCTGATCCTGCTATTTCATGGTGACGAATCCACGCAAGTTTTGATACTATATAACGTTGAAGCATCACAGACAAGAACCAATCCTCGTCACCTTGCCATAGATGAACTAAACCGTCAGTGTCTGGAAATGGGTCTTGAACATCCAAAGGATCGAATTCTCAGTTGTCAAATCCGACTATCAAGTCACGGTGTAAGCTCTCATATTCTCCTTGTTGCCTTGTGTGTGCCTGAAAGTAAACAAGAAGCCGAAAGAATAAGAACCAAAACCCCAAACTAAACATCATAGTTTCTTAGACATGATACCTGATTAGGCCGCTTGAATCCAAGTTTAGACAAGATGGCCATGTCTTGAGGACAAAGAATCTCGCGGTTTCCAGAGATAATACTAAAGACAGGGAACCATCTCTGAGTGTTCCACCAATAGGTTAGCCACGGCATGTAGTGAGCCACCCTCAGTGCCCACCGGTCTCGAGGAAGCAAAACTGATAAAGCGTCCTTTGACATCTTCACCTGTAAGTTTCTCCACCAGAAGTTGATCACAGGCGCAACTAGCGTCACTCCGGCTAACCTAAACCACATCCTTTTCTGAAGCCAAACCAAACCAAGAATGGGACACAAAGTCAAAAACTCAACAGCAACGTTTTTAAACGTTAACCTGAGATATAGAATAAGCGAAGTAAGCGTCGTGTCTAAAAGAATCAAAGCCGTGAATATACACGATCTTGTATTTGGCTATGTCTCTTGAAACTCCATGTTCTTTGTAAGCCAAATGCCTCCCAACCCTTAGTTTGATTCTCGGTGAAGTAACGGTGAAAGTCTCAACAGGTGGAGGTTTGATTGTTTGGTAAAACCATGCCGTGAATAATACGGCTAAAGAAAGCAGTAGAAACGTTTTCACAACTCCTGCAAAGAAAGTGTTGTAGAAGAAAACAGAGAACAGAACAGAGAGGTTTCTTACCATAACAACATCTTCTTTGTTCGTTGACCAAAGCTGCTGAGATATCTTCAGACATTTTTTTTCTCTGTCAAAAAGTCTTGAGATTACTTCAGGAGAAGGTTGACCAAAATGCCTTCTCTGTCTCTTCAGAGTTTGGGTTTATTCTATATTTTATCTCAAAAACTAGAAGAATTGTATAGTATATTTTCAAAGTTAGTTGTATATGTTAAATTAAGATGATTCTTTTTTTTTTGCATGCTCAAAGGAAACTGTGAAGAGACAGGTAACTAACTAGTTACAAGAGAGAGCATGTCCAGAGGAGGAAGACGAATTCACACCAAGTTTTATTTTGGTAATAATATATCTTTTTTTGGCAGTCTATAGCTTCTCTTGTTTATGTTAACAAGCTGATGATACTTCAATAATGATAAATATTCATGCTGTATGTTCTGGTTTTGCATGTGTTGTGAGATTTCTTCTGTTTGTTAGAGTTTTTGCATGGGTTTATCAGTCCGTTCAACCTCCACGCTGGATATGGTCGCCGCCGTGACATCATGGAGAGAGTGATCCTGACCCGAACCGGTCACCAAGAAGCATAGCATTTGATATAGAAAAGCTTGCTGGTGGTTTAGGAATAGGACCAAAGTTCTATTCTGTGTCCTTAGCTTTTCCATGGGAGGTCAAATCACTTGGTCTTGTCTTCATTACATCCCTGACAAGTTTAAACCGGTTTGCTTCTTTTCTTTTTCAAACTCCGATACTTAAAAGCTGGTACGATCTTCTGGTTATGTGTCAAGATTGCAGAGAGATTAATCATACATTCTTGAAGAGTGAGAGTTTACTGTACTGCGTCTTGACATGGCTGTTGTTTTAAGCATGTTACACTGTACTGCGACAAGCAATGCGTAAGGTTTATATATCAACAAAGACCAACGATAGAAATACTTTTACAAATGTAATGAAATCCATTAGAAATTAGAACACACATGAAGAAAGATATATCAATACAAAGACAACACAATACAAGTAACAAACAAATGAAAACTCTGAACATCTTATTTTTATCTAGCAAACAATTTCATACAATATATATAGTTACCATACTATACTAAGAAAGTATAGTAAGCTGATAGAGAATCAGTCATCACTCACTCAATCACTGATTCCAAACTCAGGAAGGATCCAGCCATTGTCCATGGCATGACCAACATACAACTCGAACTTCTCCTTCGCGTTTGGTATATCAAGAGACAAGTCATCCAGGCTTTCTTTAACACGACTAAACCCTTTTGTCATTTGGTTCGTTGTAATCAATCCTTCACCAAAACATTCCTCAAGCAGATTCAGTAAACCATCATTCTTCTTCTCCATTGCCATCACCAAAGCTTTCTTCACTACCTCGTGGTTAAAAAACGGCATCCCTAGATCACGGATACATTGACAAGCTTCTGATATTACACCTCCCGTTTCATATTCCTCCAAAAGTTTCAAGATCTTGTCTTTTGCATCTTCCACTATCCATCCGCTCCCACCTCCCCAGCTTCTCAGCAGTCTCTCCCCTGCGTGTCTGGCTGAGATCAGAGACCGTGCTGAGCGAACTGTTTCGGTTCCAGTTGATTTTGGAGGTAGCTTGGCTGAGATATCCTCCAGGTTAAGCGGAGCTAAGACGTCATCGATTACAGCTCTAGCTAGAAACAGAGCAAGTTCGTTTGATGCGTCCATGATGTCTAAAGCTGTGTCTTCTGCTGATTCTAGGAGCATGATGAAACCGTTTATGAAATCTTCCGTTGAGAATAACTCCATGTGAAGAGAAGAAAGCAGAACTGAAGCCATTTCTTTTTCTCTGTTTTTCTTGTCTAGAGCAAGAGTTATAAGCTTCTTTAGAAACACAGGGTTGTATTCAGGTGTTGCTAAATCTTCAAGACTGCGGATTAGCTCAGGAATGTCATCTGATAAGAAATATTCTTGAATGATGTTCACTATATCTTTCTTGTACCGTCTTAGCTTTTCGTCTTGACTTGATTTCCCTCCATCTTGATCAGATGTTACCTTAAATGAATCATCTAGCCAGCCTCCAGATATAGCCTTGGGAACCATCGAATCAAACATCTTTTTGGCAGATGGGATGTCTAGAGCAAGATCATCGAGGGACTCTGCAACTCGGTTGAACCCTTTCACCATTTGACTAGAACTGATCAGACCTTCTTCAGCACCTTCGTTCAACAGCTTTAAAATAAGTGGCTCACCTGTTTGAGATTCCATAGCCAGAACCAAAGCTCTCTTCACCACCTCGTGATGGAAAAACGTGACACCTAACTCTCTGATGCATCTACAGGCTTCGTAAGTGTCTCCGTTCTCCACGTATTCCTTCAAGATTTCAGATATCTTTTTCTTTGTTTCTTCTACTGTGGTGTGAGTACTACCTCCCCATTTTCTCTCCACGAGCTCTGCGTGGTGAGGAGCCGAGAGATAGCTCTTTTCCGCAGTTACAATAACCTGGAAGCCTTTTGAAGACTCTGGAAGATTCTTTTTAGATCTAGCCAGAAAAACCGGAGGGAGGATTTCATCAACAATAGCCCGGGCAATAAACAATGCAAGGACATTAACAGCATCAGGTATGTCCACCGCAAGGTCATCAACAGATCTGAGAAGTCTTATAAACCCATCCCTAATCTGATCAGGTAAAATAACATCAGCATACAAAGCAGAGAGTAATACAGAAGCCATTTCCTTCTCCTTATCGTGCCTGTCCATGGCCATAGAGACAAGTCGCTTCGTGAAGTAAGGATGATATTCACCAGAACCAAGCTCCCTGAGGTCAGAAGCAGCCACTTTCACATCACCGGTGGTAAAGTACTCTTCAATGATGGACACTACAGCCTTTTTGTAATCATCCAAGGGGTCTGATAAAGGTGAATCATCATAAGCTCCCTGTTATATATGAGTCACAAGTAAGCCAAGTGAATCAATCTACTAGTAAAGAATAGAATCAAGTGGAAGCTAGATGCTATACCTCTCCACTATCGTAATTGGGATCGTTTTTATCGAGAAAGCAGTCACCATCATCAGTATCAAGAAGCTTTCCCCAAGTTCCTTTTCCACCAGCACCCTCTGCAGAGATCATAGCCACATCAACTACAAAACTAAACTCTTTTATCTCTATCAGGAAAACCATAAAGGGTTCATAAAGTTTGGACCTTTCTTAACACGGATATGCTTCCCAGAGTGAGTACGACGCACATGCCTAAAAGGGAAACCAGCTACAGGACCTTTGCCACCAGTGGGAGACTTTATATTCAAATCAGCAAATAAAGGATGAGACTTTGGCGATGATGACAAGTTTTCAGCGTTGTTCTTCTGAGTCGCTAACTCCAGTTTCTTCCACTGTCCTTCAGTTAACATACCCGATTCCATCTGAAACAATCAAACAAATCATCAATAAGATTTAAACAAAAAAAGCTCCAATCACCACGAAAGATCTTCCCTTTCGACCTCCACACGTGACTTAATCGTGATTCTATACTATACCCAATTGAGTAAACAAATATCAGAACAAGGCATGCAGCGATAAGAAGAAGAGGAAGAAGAATCTATACATGTCCGATTCGTGTTCTCTGGTTTGGCTCGGATCTCGAGCCAAGACAGGAGATAAAATGGAGGGGAGTGACGACGGAGAAGAATCAACGTCGATGAAGATAACGATCACTCCACTAAGATTCAAAAAAGTCACCGATTCCAGACAGTGACTAGAGCAAAAGGAAATGGATATGGATCGCCGAAAAAATAATTATTATTATATATGACGGTACACGTCATCATAAAAGACGTGAACGCGCTGTATCAGGAAGTTTGGCCCATACAGTTAGCTATTTTGGCCCGAATTATTTTGGCCCATATAGTTAGCCCATACATGGAATTCCATGACTTGATAACTATTCCAAAGTGCAGATTAGACACCTTCTGGAGCTAATGCTTAACGGTGCATTCTTTACACTTTCTGGAGCTGGACCAACTAAATCGTCAAGCTATTCGAGAGCCTCAAGCTTAGCTTCTAGACCGTCCTCTAATGTTGGTGAGATAACTATAGCATCTCGTGCACTCAGCTGCAAAAAGGGTTCCCACTGCTGATCATAGCCCCACCAGTGTGTATATATAATATAACGAAACAAGTAATTCAAAGCTAGTTGTGTAATAATCCTCGATGAAAAGTGAATGAGATAACCAAAACCAAAAGTTATTTCCTGTTAAAATAGGAGTATGTTTTATCTACAATAGTACTCTACACCAATATTAGATCAATTTGGACAACAAACCAAAAGCATATCACAAAACCGGTCTTCACTTACTTTCTCCGGTTTGACTTCTTCTTCTGCCTACTTCTAACTGGCTCCTCGTTGATAGGCACTGGTAAGACGGTTCCTTCACGTATACCATCTGAATCTGATGTCATATTCTTTAATGTTTTCTGAGCTTCAACAAACACCTTTATATCTCTTATCTGTTACAATTCCATTACCATATTCACATTCGTTACATGTTAACAGCAAGAAACAAAGAAGCAAAACCTCGTTGAGTATAGAAGCTTACCTGTTCTTCAAGATCAACTATAGTCTCGTCTTTTGATCTTAGCAATGCAGCTTCCCTGGATAAGACACCAAAAGTCGATTGTTTCTTTACTATGTATTATGATGATTGATTATGTAAACATCTTTAACAAGAGGGAAAACATCATTCACCTCTCTTCTATTTTCTTGGCCTTCTTCCGCCAGGTATCCTGCTCTTTTATAAGCTTTCCGTTAACCTGAAAGCAAATTTTAATAATTTGCAGAGCGTAAGAATACCTTTCAAGCATGGAACAATGATCAAAAGAGAACAAGGCCTACAGACTCCCTCACCTCAGTGATTACACTTTTTTCCTCTTCACATTTTTCAATCTCATTCTGAAGCTCCTGCATCTTGTTAATGACAGTCTGCTCAACTGCTTCAGCAATACTACTTTCCTGCTTGCTTCTCGCCTCAACAATGAGAGATTCATAGTACTGATGAAAGACATCACAATGGTGATAAGTAATTGATCTCTTTGCATGAGGTGGCTACAACATCATCCTTTATTAAGCTTGTTCATATATAAATTAGAAGACAGAAACACTTGCCTGTCGCTGTGCCCTCAGCTGACTTGCAAGAAGATCATTATACTCGGTTACAATCTGTTCCACCAATAACAAAATCATGAAAGCTTCTTTATGCAGGAGATTTTGATTAAGGGTGGTTAAAATCATACTGAATCAACTTTGCTGTTGAAGATGGCACCGCTAATCCCTGTATCCTCACTACACTCACAGAGACCACATTCCCCTTCGTGTGACAGACAGCGGTTGTTCATCTCTACCGACTTTCCATCTATTTTTGAATGGTTTAACCGGTGAACATAGCTGTCACCAACATAATCCCAGATTTGTTGTGTTCTCAAATCAAGAGAATAGCAATGATGCGTTTCTTTCCAGTGCCTGATAGAGTGACCTTCCTTGTATCTACAACAATTGGAAAACTTAATCAATCCACAGTGAATGGAAACTTCCACCTCTCAGGAAGATAGAGAGACGAGTTACCAAGGACTACCTTCCACAACCTAAGAAGCCACACACAAGGCATGCCCATACGTTGTCTGTTTTCCCACAAACAGAACAGCTTAATATATCATCTTGTTGTTGACACAATCGACAAACCTTCAAACGAAAAATGAGCATGTGTTCGAACATGTGCCAAGGTTTAGTTAAGAAATGGATGAGTCAAGATTCATTTTATCAAACCTCTAACATATGAAACAAGAAGAAGAGACACTCACCTGACAGGACAGATAAGTCCATTTTGAAGTGCAAGAACACTGAAACGAGTGATCACATAGAGTGCTGAGGATACCACTAGTGTCAGGATCTAATCTCTCTGCATGAGTCAAATTCAAAATACTCATATTAAACAAAGAAAAAGTAGATCATACAAAGTGAAAACCGCCTTCTTTAGCACAAACTCTCACCAAGGCATATGGGGCAAGTAGGTAACTCGGTAAATCCAACAGGTGAAGAAGCAGCAAGCTCATCAAACTCAGTGTGTTCCACCGTAAGTACATAGAGAATATGGCAAACCTCCGCCTATAAACACACAAGAAAAGCTTAGTTTCATCTTTCATGCAATGAACTAAACAAACAAACAAAACAAAGAAAAGGAGTCTCCTTTCCATATTACAATACCTCAGAAGGTGCATACTTTCTCCCATTCAGATTCTTGTGGAACCCATCTGCTCCGGCTTGATCCGAAAGTGTGATCAAAACACTATACCGATCTTCCATCGCATCGTTCCTACAAGAAAAACCAAATCAGCCAAAAAGGTTTTACCTTTTACTTTTTTTCCTCATTGCAAAGTGAACTCACCTGATGAAAAGCATCTGAGAGACATGAGCGATTTGGGAATCACAGAAGCGGATGAAATCGAGGGAGGAGAGGTAATTGGGAACAGCGACGACGAAGAGAGTGGTTGATCGGGAGGAGCTAGGGTTTGGGAGTGAGCTGTGCGAAGAGTTTCGGTAGAGATGGATGAGGCCTTTGCGTTCGGTGAGTTTGAGAGATGGTATGAGCTTATCGGGACGCTGAGATCTTCTTGAAGGTGCGTAGCTGAAACCGGATTCTTCGTCTTCGATGGAGATTGGCTGTTCCGAGTCTACGGAGTGAACTCTGAGGACGAACATCGTTTGAGACTGAGCGCTTCGTCTCCGGTAGCCGGAAGTTGATGGATTCTTGTTGACGACTATTTTCATGGGCCTCTCTTGTCTTTTTATAAATTCTTTGTTCGAAGTAAGGTTTGTTCTTATGGGCCTTTTGTAACTAATGGGCTTTTATCTTCAAGTTTTGGGCCCGTTAGTTTTTAAGCACAAAAAACAGAGCTCTCTTATGGAATATACTACTCCCACCGATTTATTTTAATTGTCGTACAGTAAAAAAAATATTTTAAAATAATTAGCATTTTATAATTATAATGAAAAATTCATTTATTTTTCAATTAGTTGAAATATAATTCATAGATAATAATATTTTCATTTATAAAATATACAAAAATAAATATTTTTTAAATATATATAGACAAATCTAAAACGATAATTGCAATGAAATGGATGGTATGTTAGTTATATCTTTTTTTTTGTGGGAAAACGTTACTCAGATTAGCTATCGGTCTAGTAGGCACTTCGTTACTTAGATTCAATTTTTCTAAAAGATATTATTTATAATGCTTGGATTTATAGTAAATAGGTGAAATCACTTTTTTCTTAAAAAAGATTTAACTTGATTAGATGTCATTAGCTTGACTGGAAAAGACTATTGATCATTGTGTTAGAAGTCTCCCGCTCGAGTAACCTCTAAAATGAAATTAATATTACATGTTGTAGTTTTAGATTTGAGAAAAATTATGGGATTCGATCCCAAACTTCTTAATATTCAAAAAAAAAAAAATCGTTGGAGCCAACAGTATTTGTTTTCTTTTTTACCAAGTTCATTTTTACCAAGTTCAAAGACTATTTTAAAAGCCTAGCACTAAGCTACCCACCACATATAAAGTTTGTGAGCAGCACAAAGTCATTATTTTGATCTATTTGTTTTCTTCGATTCTAATCTATCTTATTAAATCAAAATGAAGGATATAAGAGGGAAAAAAAACAAAAGATTAGTGTTAACAGAAAAGAAGAAGAAACATGAGACTATCCACATTGGAAGTCTCTTAAAAAAAGTCTCACCAAAATAAATAAGACTTTAATTAGAGAGTTTATTCAAAAAACTTGATAAACTTACGTAAAGTCTCTCTTATGAAAAACTTGGTCAGAGTCTTAAAATTTTTAAGAACCTTTACTACTAAATTATTATTATTATTGATGAAAAGTTCTATTTGAGAAATTCCTAATACGTATTCGTATTTCCTAAGTATCCAATTATTAAGGAGTCGGTCTCGGGACGTGGTTGGTTCCAAAGATCAAGGGAGAATAGTAAGGTCAACGGTCATCCTGGTTCTAGACTTGGTCAACCATTTTTGGTTAAGTTTTGATGTTGAACATTATCTATAACTATGTGTTATGCATGTCTTTTTCTTTTTCGTCTTAAGACTTTTAGTTCAAACAACAACAAATTTCTTTTTGGAGAATATAGAAATACACATGATATACATCATCTCCAATAAAGAATCACGAAAGATCGGTGACAGTTTTATTTATAGACTTTTGTCAATGCACACACATTATGGATATCGACAACCGGTTATTATAAGTACATTGCTGATTCATTGCAACATACAAATCTATCCAAAGTCCAAACTCTATGGATAAGAACATGACACATCAATCTCCAGTGCTTCAAAAGTTCCAAGTGGTGTAAATATAGAATAGAAACTGTTAAGTTGTATATTAATTCTAAAATGCTAGTATGTTGGGAAGAATCTTGCATGAAATCATCAAATCCATTAGTATATGTTACACTTTTCACTTTTATCTCCTGTGTAAACTTATCCACAAATTTTGGATTTTGTTGCTTCGTTTTCTTAAGGGTCATTTGTGAATACTTAAAGCCGTATTATCATGATTAATTTATTGAACATAGTTACATGTCGAGCTGATGAAATTAGGAAAACACCACAACACTATATAATCAAGAATGTAAGTATTATGTAGCTAAAAGTGCACATAAACTATATAAAACTCTTAGTTAAGCCATTAACATTCATTTGCGATAGTTAGAATGGTTATGGCCCCTTTTAAGATGTCTACACTATTAGTCAAAACGGAATCTGATCTTTTTTGAAACAAATATATGTTATAGTTCTGGATTCGAATACGTTTAGTTATTCAGATTCATGTTAAGGACTTGGATCCGTGTCATCATATTCATATCCGTGGCTAAACTTGACTGCTATGATTGAATCAGATTTGGCTGCCAAACGCGGCGAACTTTCTTTCCTTCTCCGTGATTAACATTTCCTCAAACAGCTTTGATGCTCATGAATATGACCAACCATTTTGTGAAAATTATATGATAAAAAAAAACAACAAAATCCAGTGCCAATAATGAATGTATAGGAGAGTTACAAGTGGCCAGACAAGAGGGCATGAAAGTGGATGAGGATAAACAGCCACCTAGACGAGGATGTGGCTCTTGGGAAGAGGCAAGGGTCGGTTTACTTCCAATAACCGGCCTTTCTCAAGTTAAAATAATCTTATTCTAACTCTTTTTCGTCACTGCAAGTCTGCAAGACAAACTTTTGGACCGGTTTATCACTTTTTCCACGTAAGATAAATAAAAAACGCAAACATCTGTGATCCTAATCGGGACAACCATCCTACATGGTACCAAAAGTAATACTATTGTAATATTATTAATAGTCACTTTTGGTGGAAATTTAAAAGCCATAATGGAATATAATATCGGTGTATCGAAGGTCCAGTTCAACACATAATATATTGCCAAAGATCTGTTGGTTAGATCCTGTTGGTATAGCTTTTTAGGAATATGAAAATATTTTCTTAAAGAACGTATTTTTATATGATGTGTTCTTGTGGTTGTCTTAGAAGGCAATGCGGCTATTTGAAAATGTTTGAGGCATGTTAATTCCACCAAGTGGAAGTTTTATAATAAGAGAGTGTGTTACAGTCTTATAGAACACTTTTATTTATATTAAATAATGTGTTTGTTCCAATGATTTTAGATGCATCATGCATATGAGTTCGACTCCATTGATGTGCCTATGTCTAGAGGAATTAATATGTTATGATTCTAATCTAAAGAGATATGCAGGATATAAATTTCCAAAACTTTTGTGGTCTGAGGAAAAGTAAATATGTATTAACTCCTCATGGATTAATTTCAAGATGCAATGAACAAGCCAAAGGACAAAGTCCACATGGGCTCTTTGTTGTTGATGAATTTGTTTAATTGATCAGCTTTTTTAACACTAATCTATAATGTTCAGATTTCATTTTTGCTTATGATTTTTTAAAAATATAACAACATGACCGTCGCATTAATTTTTTTAGATAGACTTAAAGAGATTAATTCATATGGATTATTTATTTTTTTGTCATATAGGAAAACGGAAACAAATTAAGCGAATATGAATTAGTGTTAAAAGATAAATCCCTAATTATTTAATGACTCATCATGACTTAAGATGAGAGTCAATACAGTAATATACAGATCCTTTTGTTATTAACTGATTACATTAAAAGGCCCTAAAAAGCTTAAACGATTGCAACCAGAACAGTTAATTTTGACGGTATAAAAAAAATATATAATAAGAACAATATAAGAAAAAAATTAAAGGATAGAGATATTAAAAAGAGAGTCTTGCTTGATACAAAGAACTCCATGGATAATCTTCACTTATATTATCAAAAATATTAGGGTTACAAAAATACAGAGAATCAAAAATGCGCGTGGAGTGGGGTTAAGACAAAGATAAGAGATATTTATTAAATTAAAATGCCACGTGTATGATCAAATCAAAAAGAACAGGCTTCGTTAAGCTGTCTATAAAACCATCCAGACATGCACCACCCTCCTCCATCAATTAAAACCATCCTTCAAAGCTCTCTCTCTCTCTCTCATAAAGTTGTATAGTCCTCATGGCAATAACCGCTACTGAGAACGACGGCGTTTCGTCAATCACCGACAAGGTTTCATATGATCTCGTGGAGGCAGATGTTGAGATCATCACTTCCGGTCGCCGTCGTATTCCGGCACACTCCGGCGTCCTCGTAAGTTTGTTTGGCATGTCTGATCAGTTTTTATACTCTCTCTCTCTCCATATGATTTTCTTATTTATGTATTTTGGTGTGTTAATGTAGGCTTCTGCGTCGCCGGTGCTTACCAACATCATCGAGAAGCCGAGGAAAAGCCACGGCGGATCATCAAAGAGAGTCGTCAAGATTCTCGGCGTTCCATGCGACGCCGTTTCAGTCTTCATCAGATTCCTGTATTCTCCCAGGTTCGTATGATCAAATTTTCAAAAAAAAAAATTATTTGCTGGAATGACTAAAATAACCTTATTTGTATTTCTAATTTCTATATAATATTTTTTTTGTAAATTAATAATGGTTAGAATTTAATAATTTATTAATTACATAAATTTTGTTTAAAGAAATTTATATATTTTAAAATATATTTTTATGAAAAATAAAGAAAATACTAATTTTGCGGTAATGATTATTTTTTTGTATATTAATTTATTCAATTATTTGTGTATAAATAATTTGTATTGTAAATATAAATATATTTTAAGTGTAAAATATGAAATAATACATATATAATATTATTTATACTAATTATTAATTTATATTTGTACTGAGACCATATAAGTACATACGATTTTTTAAAATATTAACCTATTAATTAATTGAATTATGTTATATTTTATATTGGTCTAAACCGAAACCTATAAAATTTCTTATATTTATTCATATTAATTTATAGATTTTTTTGGTGTAGTTTGACAGAGAAAGAGATGGAAAGTTACGGTATCCATCTACTGGCGCTATCACACGTGTACATGGTGACACACTTAAAGCAAAGGTGCACGAAAGGCGTCGGAGAGACAGTGACGGTTGAGAACGTGGTCGATGTTCTCCAGCTAGCTCGGCTCTGCGACGCACCTGACCTCTGTCTCAAGTGTATGCGTTTGATCCACTCCAAGTTCAAGACCGTTGAACAGACCGAAGGGTGGAAGTTTCTTCAAGAACACGATCCTTTTCTTGAACTCGACATTCTCCAATTCATTGACGAGGCTGAATCGGTACGTAACAAAAAAAAATTAACGTTTGGTTCTTGAAAAGCTCTGTTTTAGCCTCTGATCATGTGATTTCTTGCAGAGGAAGAAACGAAGACGGAGACACAGACGAGAACAGAATCTTTATATGCAATTAAGTGAAGCCATGGAATGTATAGAACACATCTGTACCGAAGGTTGCACGTTGGTCGGACCATCGTCAAACTTAGACAACAAGAAGTTAAAAACCGGTCCATGCAGTGCCTTCTCGACTTGTTACGGACTCCAACTTCTGATACGTCACTTTGCAATCTGCAAGAAACGAGTCGATGGCAAAGGTTGTCTTCGTTGCAAGAGAATGATTCAACTCCTTAGACTCCATTCGTCTATCTGCGACCAATCTGAGTCTTGCCGTGTCCCACTTTGCAGGTGACATATTAGAATCATCAAAACCACATTTTTCTAGATGTTTTCTATAAAGTTTTGATTTTTATTTTTTCACTTTCGGCGCCAATGATGATAATATGTTTGTGGTGGTGACCTACTTGTTATATCATGAGTCAAGATCAGACGGCTGGAGTTTTTTTTTGTTTTTAAGAAAGATATTTTAGAAGTTGGAATCCTCTAATCTCGTTCGTTGTCACTTTTTTTATTTGGAGTAGGCAGTTCAAGAAAAGAGGAGAAAAAGACAAGAATATGGTTGAAGACACGAAGTGGAGTCTTCTGGTGAGAAGAGTTGCATCTGCTAAAGCTGTGTCTTCCTTGTCTCAATCGAAGAAGAAGAAAAGTGATGTGTTATTCAAAGAAGAAGCAGAAGATTTCATTAGAATCCGGAAGAAGATGTTATTTTGAATCTCTTTTTTTTTTTGTAGTTTTTATATAAAAAAAAGAAGTGGTTTTACTTTCTTTTTACCGGAAATCCGAACATTTTTACCACTAGACCAACAACTTGTTGGTATGTAGATTATATAATATAATGAATGATTGCTAGTAATTTGTCTAGGTTACTTGGGTTAAATTTGTCGATGAGTAACCCTTTTTTATATGTTGTTTGTTTGATCGTATCTTATGTAAACTTATGTAAACTTATGTATTGTTGTTCTTTCATGAGTAAAGTTTATTTTTTTAAAAAAAATTAGAATTTGTTTAGAATAGAATTTTCGTTGAAATAACATTTTCAGGTCCTATCCTTCTCCTCATTCCGTCAGGGATCCGTTTATGTCCCAAACACACGTTTGTCCACTTCTACAATATTAATCTTTGTGTTTCTGATCTAAGATTTTTAACATACAATGCTCGCAGAGAAAAATTCAGTTGGGATTATACAATAGAAATTTGTCAAAATAGACTTAGATGTATAACAAATATATTTCTGTTGGTGGCTGGTTGGTGCGCAAAATTATATGACCAAATTTGATTTGTATTTGTTTTCCCAACCAAATCATTGTACTTTTATTTGTTTTCCCGACCAAATCATTGATTTCATTAGAATAAACTAGACTCATACCAACTGTTACACAAAAGAAATTATAATGGACTTGATGAACATCTTTTCCAACACTCAAATCGTGTATATATATATATAATATATAATGTTGTGGTTTCAGATCGCACCTTTTATCATTCACAACTGGACTGTTGATTAAATTGTCACCTTCAAAAGCCACCTAAAAATATCCTAAAGACTAGAGCATTTGTATATGAATCATAAAAACTTGAGATATATATGATGCAGTTTTTTTAATTTTAAAATTCAAGTTGGAACTGTCCAATCAATCACAAAACTTGTGAATATGAATGATAGAAGGGTACGTAAATTGCAAGAAAGATGAAGAGATCGAAATTGACCATCTAGTGTTAGTCGTCGTTGGTGGTATAGTGGGAGTTGATCATAATAGCTGATGCAGACGCACGTTATTAGGAAAACAACATGTGCTATTATGTTGCAGCAGATATTTGTTTACTAATTATTATTCAAGTGAAAAAGAGTAAGACGCGTGGGAGACAAGATCACCACGCAATGTGGTTTCGTGTCTGATGTCTCATAATTCAATTCATACTGATTAACTACCATATGAATGCAATAAGTATAAAATGTATAAAACAAAACAAAGACTAATATTTTCTAAATTGTATAAGAATATCTTCACGTTATGACAAAATAAGCTAATAAAACAAAAGTAAGATGACAAGAATTTGAGAAATATCTAAAATAAAAAAAAAAGTTCAGGAAGATCGAACCTTAACTACACATTTTTTTTGTTCTCTCTAAATTTTTCTTTCAATATAATTATATAGAGGTTGAGGCGGCAATCGATCTGTTCAGGGTCGTGCTTATACCACGCACATCAAGCATTAGTTTCGGAGCATTCAAGTTATTATCATTATAGGAAGCCAATTAATCAAATTAATGATTTGTTGGTTTAGTTAGTTTGATGCTTATGAGTATAAGTTAACATCCTAAGTTCCATAGTTAATTTCTCACTATTGTTCTTTCTTTTTATTCTAAACATTTCGTGTATTAAAAAAAAATACCATAGAATTCTAGAAATAACTCATATTTACAATTATAGGGAAAATTTCTCAAATAACTTTTTTTGAAATTTTTGTCACAAAAATAGAATTTGAGAGAAAAAATAATCAAAATAGATTTTTTTTTATTTTGAAAATTTTAATAGTTTTAATTTTTTTTAATTTTAAAACCTCAACTCCTAAACCTCCAACTCATAACTCTAAACCTTAAATTTAGATTAGTTAACTCAAATGTATAAATATATATTTACATTTTTTAATAAAGTCTATTTTGGTCATTTTTTCTTTGAATACTATTTTTGGGACAAAAAAATTTTTAAGTCTATTTTGATCTTTATCTTATGTAAAAAAAATTTATAATCAATATTAAATAATTTTTTTAAACTAATCTAATTCTTTCTAAAATACAATTTTTTTTTTAACTTTTGTACTCATTCATAATTATATCTTTGTTTATTAATTCTTGGTTTTAATATTTTTATGTATAAAAATGTTGAATACATTTAAAAAAAAAAATGATTGAAATTAAGGGGCCAAAATTTTTTTAACCGCTTTCAACTTGATAAATATATGCATAGCCCTGGATGTGTTGTGGAATATAGTTTCTCTAACAACAAGTTAACGGTCACGTTATTACTTTCTTTAACTTAATAAAATATTAGTGATGCTCAAAGATAACTTTAAGTTATATACGTCAAGCCAGAACCAAACCAGAGCTGATTCTTAAACGTAAACAGATTATTATAATCAGATGAAACATAAAACCAGGGAAACTGATCAGTTTGATGAACTGTTCCAAAGAACCTGATCATCGATAACAGAGAGATGCTGATCATCAAGCCTCTTCCATGTCCTAATCGATTTCACATCTCCCCAGCTTCCTGTACTCTTCTTGTTCAAATCAGCAACCACTACTCTGGCTCTCCTCTCCCACCCAGCTTTACCATACGCATGGTATCCAAACCCACCACCATAACATAGATTCAAACCTTTGAGCTCACCGCAAAAGTCGTTGACATGGTCGTGACCCACAAACACTGACTTCACATCTCCTCTAGCTACCAAAGTCGTGAAGAACCCCGAGTTTGTGGTAGCCGAGCCTGTAGCTTCTTGTCTCACTCCTGTTGTGGCGCTCTTTGTGTCGAAGTTATCAAACTCCGGTAATGGAATGTGGAAGTAAGCTAGTCCTGGAGCTGCACCTTGTTGAGGATTAGGCTCTTCATTGTACTCCCTCTACGATCATCATCAAAATCAAAACTTAGTGTTTGTTAAGTTAGATGGCTTATAACCTAAAATTAATTGATGATAATTAGATTGATCTGTTTTTTATACATTATTTAAGAGTCCTTTCCAGTTTCCGCTCTGATACAATGTCTTTAATAGTGTTCGATTTTTTTCTTTAAAAAAAAAACAAGATTGATTGTTCACTACCTGGAGGCGTTTCGAAGTTTGGTCATACCAGAACTGCTGACTAGTTTTGATCCAATCATAACCTTTTATGGAATGAATACTAGAGTAATCTCCACTGTCGAGAAAATAAAGATTGAGAAGAGATTTGTCTTGTAAACTCGACTCAGCAGCTCCATGGATTTGGAGATTGTGATTACCAAACCCATCAATGTAATGAGCAGCCTCAGGAGGGTTCACTTGAGACAAAGTGTTTGGAAGCTTCACGATATGTTTCATGAGTTCTTGTCGGGACAACGTGGATTCTTGATCATGGTTTCCCAAAACAGCCACCCAAGGGATGTTAGACGCAATCGCTGGAGCAAAAGCAGCGTTCAAAGACTTCACAGCGTCTTTAACATCAGACCCAAATATATTATCACCTGAGAACGTTTATATACAAAACCGTAAAAAAAAAATCAATTATTAGACTAATATACCGGTTATGCATAATGTAAACCGGTTATCTAGCTAGTTACTATATATAGTTTAGATGCTAATTTTTTTTTTTATGTGTAACAAAGTTTATCTTCTTACTTGAGCTCAAGCTTCTAATATCAATATCTATCTTTAACAAAAGTAGGTTTTTCAATATGGGAAATTTACCGGTGAAGACGATGAGGTCAGGTTTCTCGGCGGCGATGACTCGCGACATGAAGGAGGTGGTGTTGAGGTCGGAGCAGTGAGCCTTCTGGCTTAAATAAACATCGAGACAACCAGTAGTTGCGCCGTTTGCGTAGTGCATATCCGCCACTTGCAGTATCTTGAACTCGCCGTTCACGCCGAAACTGAGTTTCCGACCTAGTGCTGATGTCGGAACCGGAGCTAAACAGAGAAAAACCAAAAACACGGAGAGAAGAAAGAAGTCGAACATGCTCGTTCTTTTGTTGTTCGCCATTGTTATGGCACCAAGAAGATCGATAAAAGATGGGTTTGGTTGTAGTCTAGTCACACATTGCAGAGATGTTATAAGCAATTACACGTAGGAAGAGGCCAAAAGGAAGAGACCATGAAAATTCATGGAAGACTTTATTTTTCTTTTTGAAAAGTCTTGTAGCTAAATTATTTTGGCGTGATTATTATATATGATAAGTCAATAAGTCAATGCCATGTGGTCGTTACTTTAAAATTTTAACACACAACGATCACAAATGTAGCAATCTAAAACTTCGAGATAAGATAAGAAAGTTCTTGTCCACTTAACTAGAGAGAAGAAAAAGGATTTGCAAGTCTTGCTTTTTTTGGAGTCTAGACGTAGCTATCAAGATTCCGGTGCTGTTAGAGCAAGTTTATTGCAAGGACCCCATTAGGGGTCCTTGTTTTTTTTTCTTTTTTTTTTTTTCTTTTTTTTTTGAAAAAAAAAATAAAAGCACCAATCGCGGGCCGCCACGTGTCAGTGGGGTCTGCGAATAGTGTAAGGACCAAGGAGAGAAGGTCTCTTAATTAAGGGATGTAAGGGATGGTTTTTGGGGGATTTAGTGGGTTCCACGCCTTAAGAGACCCACTAAGAGCAAGTTTATTGCAAGGACCCCTAAAGGGGTCCTTGTTTTTTTTTCTTTTTTTTTTTTCTTTTTTTTTAAAAAAAAAAATTAAAAACACCAATCGCGGGCCGCCACGTGTCAGTGGGGCCCACGAATAGTGCAAGGACCAAGGCAAGAGGGTCTCTTAGATAAGGGATTTAAGAGATGTATCTTGGGGGAATTAGTGGGTCCCACCCGCTAAGAGACCCACTAAGAGCCCCCAATAAACATGCCCTAAGATCCCCCAATAAACATGCTCTTATTGTAAGTATGAACATCAAAGCATCTTTTTCCTTTTTTTTTCTCTTAAATGCACACCAATTGAATAGTGGAAACCCCTCCTCAGGAAAAGATTCAAGAGTATCACTTCTTTTCCAAGTTCGTTTACAATTCTAAAATAACAATTTTTGTATAATGAAAAAGTTAAAATGACATTTAAAAATAAATAAATGGATTATATTTTATTAATATTTGTGAAAACTATAAAATAGATTTCATTTTAAAACACAAACTATATAATTCAACATATGTCAGTCACTATCATTTCGGTTAGGTTTCCTTTGCGAACAAACTTATAGGCTGTTAAGGCACTTAAATATGAGGATTAATGAAGACCAAACACGTAACTAAGCAACATTAATGAAAACAAAATAACAAAACAAGTGCATGAGTTTGTTGGCGCCAAGTTAACGGTGACGTTATAGCATTATTAACCCTAGAATTCCATTTGAGATTCTTATTTTTTTTTTAATTTTAAAAAATTATAAAAAATAAATTAATTGCAAACCGTCACGTGTCAAAAAACAAGAAGAAATGAGTTCTTAATTAAAAAAATTTTGAACTTTTTTTATGTTGTTGGACCCCTCCCCTTAAAAACCCTTCTAAAAATCCTCTATAATCATGCTCTTAGCAGGATTAACCGGAGTCTCTTAAGGTGGGATTCTTAGCTTTTCTAAGAGACGTATCTTAGTTTTTAACTAAAAAAACCTAAGAACCGTCTCTTAAATAAGAACCATAAGAGCCGTCTCTTAGCGGGAAAAATGTAAAAAAAAAAAAATTAAAAAGACAAATTTTACGTTAAGAACCCCACCTTAAGAGACCCGGGTTAATCATGACCTTATAACCTTCTTAACTTAAAT
The DNA here is from genome assembly GCA_905132885.1 of Moricandia moricandioides. Classification (NCBI taxonomy): domain Eukaryota; kingdom Viridiplantae; phylum Streptophyta; class Magnoliopsida; order Brassicales; family Brassicaceae; genus Moricandia; species Moricandia moricandioides. The sequence continues at coordinate 48,719 of CAJHQQ010000182.1, forward strand.
AAGTGATGATGATCAAAGGTAAGTTATATATGTCTAACTAAAGCCGAACCAAAGCAAAGTTAAATCTGAAACGAAAACAGTTTTATTATAAGTAAGGATTATTTGGTTTCCGTTTCTACAAACCCCAATTATTTATATACATAACAGATGAAACATAACCACATAGATTCATAAACGACACACAACCGAACCGGTTGGAGAACTGTTCCAAAGAACCTGAGAATCAATTATAGAGAGATGCTGATCATCAAGCCTCTTCCATGTCCTAATCGATTTCACATCTCCCCATCTTCCTGTAATCTTCTTATTCAGTTTAGCAACCACAACTCTGGCTCTCCTCTCCCACCCAGCTTTACCATACGCATGGTATCCAAACCCACCACCATAACATAGATTCAAACCTTTGAGCTCACCGCAAAAGTCGTTGACATGGTCGTGACCCACAAACACTGACTTCACATCTCCTCTAGCTACCAAAGTCGTGAAGAACCCCGAGTTTGTGGTAGCCGAGCCTGTAGCTTCTTGTCTCACTCCTGTTGTGGCGCTCTTTGTGTCGAAGTTATCAAACTCCGGTAATGGAATGTGGAAGTAAGCTAGTCCTGGAGCTGCACCTTGTTGAGGATTAGGCTCTTCATTGTACTCCCTCTACGATCATCATCATCAAAATCAAAACTTAGTGTTTGTTAAGTTAGATGGCTTATAACCTAAAATTAATTGATGATAATTAGATTGATCTGTTTTTTATACATTATTTAAGAGTCCTTTCCAGTTTCCGCTCTGATACAATGTCTTTAATAGTGTTCGATTTTTTTCTTTAAAAAAAAAACAAGATTGATTGTTCACTACCTGGAGGCGTTTCGAAGTTTGGTCATACCAGAACTGCTGACTAGTTTTGATCCAATCATAACCTTTCATGGAATGAACACTAGAGTAATCTCCACTGTCTAGAAAATAGAGATTGAGAAGAGATTTGTCTTGTAAACTCGACTCAGCAGCTCCTTGGATTTCGAGATTGTAATTACCAAACCCATCGATGTAATGAGCAGCCTCAGGACGATTCACTAGAGACAAAGTGTTTGGAAGCTTCACGATATAATTCATGAGTTCTTGTCGGGTCAACTTAGATTCTTGATCATGGTTTCCCAAAACAGCAACCCAAGGGATGTTAGACGCAATCGCCGGAGCAAAAGCAGCGTCCATGGATTTCACAGCGTCTTTAACATTAGACCCAAATATATTATCACCTGAGGACGTATAAAAAACCCAAAAATGAATCAATATCTAACATGAGCAGGACATGTTCTGAGCATATGCTAGTGGAATTTACATATACATAAATTTTCAAATTTGTAAAAAAAATTATATATATTTTTACTAAACTGTTTGTGGCCTCCAAAATCTTATGACCGGCTCTGACCAAGTTAGAGTGTTTTCAATATGGGATTCTTACCGGTGAATACGATGAGGTCAGGTTTCTCGGCTGCAATTACTCTGATCATGAAGGCGGTGGTGTTGAGGTCGGAGCAAGGCTTCTGGCTAGGAAGGATATTGAGACAGCCAGTAGTCGCGCCGTTTGCATAGTGCATATCCGACACTTGCAGTATCTTGAACTCGCCGTTCACGCCAAAACTGAGTTTACGACCTTGTGCCGATGCTGGAATCGGAGCTGAACAAAGACAAACCAAAAACACGAAGAGGAGAAAGAAGTCAAACATGCTTGTTTTTCTTTTGTTGTCCACCATTTTTATGGATCCCAGTTAAGTCAAAAAGGTGAATTTATAGTCTCAGTGCAGAAATAAATAACCAATTTTGTGCATGAAGTGACCATCATGATAATAATAAATATATATATGTTTACGTGCCCACGTTCAATTGCTTAAGTAATTAACATGAGCATTTATATGCGGCATCATTATCTCTTAAACATTACTCTAATTCATCGAGGTCTATTAATTAATTAAAATAGCATCAATCTGGCATATTCAGCATGATCTATTAATGAATTAAAATAGCAACAACCTGGCATATTATGCATTTTGGGGACTATGGAGAATTACTTTCAAACATGCGTATATATATAAATAATCATGAGTCATATGTTACTCCAAAATTGACCACACAATTGCAAATCGCTAATTTAGTTATGTACTCTAAATAAAAATAAAGAAATGTATAAATAATTGCTTGTATGAAAGAAACAAAACTAACTGAATTATTAAAAAAAAGACTTTCAAAACTTTTTGATAAATTTTGTCACAATTGTATTTTTATAATCCAACACAGTTGTGGTGTACACATGTTTTCCACCGAAACTCTCTTATTTTAGTATATTAACAATATAATGATAATCAACCTCAAGACTTGAGTCAAATTAAACCCTTACATTTTCGTAATCCCACCAAATTTGATTGATAACTAACACAACCATGACAAAAAAAATAGTAAAGATAGTCATTCTTCTATCAAAATAGTTAATTTGTTATAGTAAAATATTATAACTTGTTTTGATCTTAAGAAAAAAAAACATGAATTCAATAGAATAAACATTGTAAATTTTGAATGTGATTACTTAGTTGGTTTAGTGTTTTTTCACATTTATGATGCTTTAGTAATCAATTTCGATATGAAATATATAATTTTTTCATTAAAAGACTAATTTTGTCTTGAATTTCTTTTGTGGACTTGGGTAAATACACATTTTCTTCTTCCTCCAAGCGCACTAAGTTTGTACTAAATTGACATTAATCAATGATATAGATTCATTCAAAATTGACCACATGGCTAATGATCACAAAATGTAATATAACTAATCAACTTAAAATAAAAAGATCATATCTGTTAGGAAAGAATCGATTTGAGACTCTCGCTTTCTTTTTAGATTATCGATCTTTGTTGATATTGTGAAAGGTATGTTTACATTTGTGATTTCTCCAGTCTATACATATGTCACCATAAGATTTATGTTCATTACATGTTAGCAAACAAAACAAGAAAGATAATTTTAGATATAAAATGTAATCTTGAAATTATGTTATAAATTAATGAGTTTGATCCACAAATGAAAAAAAACCTTTATGGTGTTGGTTAACTTTATGATATTTAATGCTACCGTATACTTAATCAAATCATAATTCATCGAATACCAAATTAGCAACATTGAGTTTTTATAAATAAAAAAATACATATAGATGATATAGTCGCCCGAATGAGTCTAAACAGAGAGCCTAATATTATTAAATGGGTTGGGTATTTACGAATACGCAGCATAATGAAGCTAATGATGATGATGCAGACAATGCAGAGGAATCAGATGGTGAAGAATTCGAGCAAGAAACCGGTTAAAACAATCTCCATAACCAAAAAACAAAGTTTTTTGATGGCATTAACTTGATCTTTGGGTTACCGTTTTCTAAACATGCTTTGTGCCAAAACGACTGTGATGCTGAGTTTGGAAGCTAGTTCTCCTTTTGTTAGGAACAATTAGTTTGGCCTGATAATTTATCCATGTTTTATTAGTTTTGTCTGAGTTTCATGTTGTTCATTTTCGTACCTTGAATATGCTAAAACCATGTGGGTTGGCTTGGCTTTGTATTTTGTGTAATGAAAATTCATGTTCGTAATTTAAAACTTGACGATGACATTTTCCATCATTTAACCGGTCTTGAGCTGTCGAAAACCAATTGTCCAGAATTATGAAATTTAAAGATCGTATATCAGCTGAATGTTGAAAAGGGAGCTGAATTTCATTTACTGCGTCTGCTGGTTGATTTTTCAAGAAAAAGAAGTTGAAATTACTTTAAGCAGAAACAGGAGAGGTTTGGTACTACAACCACTCCAAAAGTCATTCTCTCATAATCATTGAACAACAACTAATATACTCTATTTTATTTTTTTGTGGTGTTCCAAATTTTCAAGAACGGGACAAAGTTACTCACCAACTTCTACATTCTTTAGTCTACAACTTGTTCCATTCACACCTTGCGGGAACTTTGGAAGTCCACTAGAATACGCAGCTAATTCACCTACTTATAATGTGTTCTTTCTCATATGTCCCGATTAGTTTAATAGACTTTGATACTAGTACTTAAGTCTCTTTAATATTCTCAAAAGAAATCCGTGTGAGCAAACGATCACACGTCCTTCTCTAACCCTGAAGAGACATGTAAAACGAAACCCAAAGTTACAAAAACAATTAAAAATTTAACTTGAACAAACAATAAAAGAACAGAGGCCCAAATCCAAAACAATAAAAAAAAGCCTCCTATGTGCGGACGGCTGACACGTGTTGACAATTGAATCAACTAAACCTACACGCGTCTAACATCCCTGAGACAGACAACAATACAGTCTCTCAATATTCGCCACGTATCACGTGTATCATGCGAACGTGGTAACGGCAACTCTAACGGTTCGTAACGGTCCCGGACGAATGTTCCATCTCGTTCTCCGTCTCCGCTGGTCACGACTCCGACGGTAAATGTAAGGAAACATTTCATTTTCTCTTCACAAAACACAATCACAAATTAAATCTAACTCCCGATTTCTTTCATTTTTTTGTAATTTTAATTTGTTTTCTTTCATCGTCGTTGTCATCGTTGAACATTCCATTTTTTCGTCAATGCCGGATAAGCCTGGACTCTTTATGTCCACAACACGCGAAGCAATATGATTCTCCGTATCTGTGATTGGATCTTCTACCAAGATCCGTGGGAGGTAGACAATACCGAGATTGTAGATATCTCCCGTACGCCGACGACGGCGAGTTCGGCGGGGAAGGCGTAACGGAGACCGAGAAGGGAGATTTCGGAGATCGATCGCTGCTTGAAGACGACGGAGATTCCTGTCGATTCCCTCTCGGAGGCGATAGAACGGCCCGGATCTTGGCACCGGAGACGCGATCGTACTCCTCGACGATGTTGGATAGTTCCTCATCTGATTTGACGGAGATTAGAGTCTCGAGATCGCCGTTTGGTAATTGACATCGCAGATCAACGGAGTATCCGCAGAATTCGAATAGTTTCTTCATTAGCTCTGGACAATACCAAAAAAAAAAAAAAAAATCAAAATCAATCTCAATTTCGTGATAAAGCCCAGATTTGTGGAATTGAATCGCACAGGAGAGAGGAGAGATTATAAACAAAAAGTAGAGACGAACCTTGGAAAGAGATAGAACGATGGACGGAGAGGACTCTGGTATGACCTCCGACGTAACGGAGCTTCCCGTCGGTAGAACGAGGGAGGATTTTGCCGCCGTAACTGCACACAAACTTAAGACTGCTTCCACTGATAACATCAACGGCCACCATTGTTAGTGCTTCTTTTTTCTTTAGTTTTTTTTTTTTTGCAGGATTTGTGAGAGAAGACGGAAATTATTTGTTGTTTCCTTGGTTTCGTTGGTGACTTAAACCGAGAGGAAAGGTTGCAGATGGGCTGGTTTTATAGGCAGGGTGTGACGTCACCAGTGGGACCCTACGCGTATGGGTTAAAATTGAAAATTCGTTGGACCTTTTATGGGCTTTTGGACCAATTCTGTTATTCCATAACGGAATATTCCCTTTCTAATTAAAATTCCATCGAAAAGAAATCGCGTTATTTTAAAGTTTGGCTCAACAAAGAAGAACGCTTGTATTGAATTTTTTGATTAAAGAAAGATTGGGTGATGATTATTCGTACCATCTCTGATCTCTTCCATGTTTATGTATTAAATCACATGAAAATTGATTATTCAAATATATTTGTTTGATTTTTTTTTCATTTAATGGGAGCTTTATTACGCTGAGAATTTGAGATTCCTTGTAGGCCATGTAATTTTATTATATGACAAACCAATGACTCGATTTTGTTTAGAAAATTATGGGTCAAACAACAATAATACTTTAAATTGTTCGAAAAGCATATATGGTATATTCAGAAAATATGTGATGAATTAGGCGTAGATGGTAAGTCTAAACTCTAAAGATTCCAATAATTTGGTGTATAATGGTAAGTATTAAATTTTTCGGACTGTTGGAGTCTTTAGGCCTATCATCCATACCGGTCCAATAGTAATTTTATTAATCCAAAACAAGACATAAACAAGTGGTTCAGTCCAACCTTTGCAGCCCATTAAGTGGTCACTCATGGCTTATCTTTCTGACAAAAATAAATAAAATTCACCCTTTGATAAAAGAAAAGCACGGTGAAATCAGGATTTCTAATTTAACGGTCCAGAAGGAATGGTGAAAAGCAACACAATATGAGTGGATTAGACTATAGACCATTACGTTTTCTTTGGGCAGAAAAGGCCACATAGACCGATAAAGGGAGCTTTGAAGAGTTGGTTCGGCCCATCTATCACCCGGGGCATGGACCTGATTGGTTTATGAGCAGCCTGGGCGACTCACATGCTTGCATTAATACTTTTTTAACCCGTCACACTCCTGATCCCTGCAAGTTAATGTGGGCACATTTACTGAAAAATGTGTCGATAATCTTACATTAGCTACATGTTCTAAACATTTTTAATACTTCTTAACTAGTTGCACATTTTTTTTTTTGAAAATATGATTACAAGATACGGCTATAACCAGTCATACAGTTTTACAGACATTAAAGCTAGTTGCATACTTGAAATGTATTGAATTACGTATTTGGTATGATTTGATTTTAGATGAGGTTTTAAATGATCTTGGGTTAGTTATGAAAGTTGTTATGATTTTAACTAAATCACTCTTTAATTCCAGTTTAACAAAGAAAACCCACGAGAACAGTACAAATCACTAAAAATCTTTTAAAATACATTATTTAATAATAACATTAGATTTCACAGTATATTTTAAATCATAGATTCAAGAATTTTCAAATTAAATACACCACCTTTGGTCTTATATATAAGACTTTTACGATATATTTTTGTCATTTATTAAATTTATTATGTAAACTAATATACTATTACTCGGTAGATTTTAAATTTATGATTGATTTTCAGTTCCAATTTTAAAACATTACCTAAAACTAAAAATTGGCTGCATATTGGTTTAACCAATATGTATTAAAATAAAAAAATATTACAGTTTTGGAATGTATAGATTTACTTTGAAAATATGATTTTTGGAAACAGGTGATTAGATAGATATCATGTAATTTATAAAGGTGTATTTCTCTACAGTGTCTAAAGACTTGAGACAAAAAAAACAAAAACAAAAAAACAAAAAAAAACTTGGGAGGAGAGACACGAAGAGCGACATGGAGACAGACGAGAGCGGCGTCTCTTTGCCGTCAGGACCCGACGGTCGTAAACGACGAGTCAGCTACTTCTACGAGCCAACGATCGGCGACTACTACTACGGCCAAGGACACCCCATGAAGCCTCACCGGATCCGTATGGCTCACAGTCTAATCGTCCACTACAACCTCCACCGTCGCCTCGAAATCAGCCGCCCTTACCTCGCCGACGCCGCCGATATCGGTCGCTTCCATTCTCCCGAGTACGTCGAGTTTCTCCGCTCCGTTTCGCCGGAATCCGTCGGCGACTCGTCCGCGCGGAACTTCAGGCGATTCAACGTCGGCGAGGATTGTCCTGTCTTCGAGGGGCTTTTCGAGTTTTGCCGCGCTTCCGCCGGCGGCTCGATCGGCGCCGCCGTTAAGTTGAACCGGCAGGACGCGGATATCGCGATTAATTGGGGCGGTGGGCTTCACCATGCTAAGAAGAGCGAAGCTTCTGGGTTTTGCTACGTAAACGACATCGTTTTAGGGATTCTCGAGTTGCTTAAGATGTTTAGGGTAAATGCTTATCTCAATTAGTGATTTTGTTGTAGATTTTACCTGAAAGCTTGAAGCTTTATTGCGACTGATGATTTGAATCTTAATTAGGGTTTAGTGTTATTGTATTCTAGTGTTATTGTATTCTGATAGCATTGTTGCAGCGGTTAACATTGCTTATATGCTTTCATCAAAATTTTGTTTGCAGCGGGTTCTCTACATTGATATTGATGTTCACCATGGAGATGGAGTAGAGGAAGCGTTTTACACCACTGATAGAGTTATGACTGTTTCTTTTCACAAGTTTGGGGACTTCTTCCCAGGGACTGGTCACATCAGAGACGTTGGCGCAGAGAAAGGGAAGTACTATGCTCTAAATGTTCCTTTGAACGACGGTATGGACGATGAAAGTTTCCGTAGCTTGTTTAGACCTCTTATCCAGAAGGTTATGGAGGTTTATCAGCCAGAAGCAGTTGTTCTTCAGTGTGGTGCTGATTCTTTAAGCGGTGATCGGTTGGGTTGCTTCAACTTGTCAGTCAAGGGTCATGCTGATTGTCTCCGGTTCTTGAGATCTTACAACGTTCCTCTCATGGTCTTGGGTGGTGGAGGGTATACTATTCGGAATGTTGCTCGTTGCTGGTGTTATGAGGTCTATTTCATCTCTTTTGCAGTTCTTGTATGTTTTTTGGTTTGTTCTTGAAAGGTTGGTTTCTGTTGCAGACTGCAGTTGCGGTTGGAGTAGAGCCGGACAACAAGCTCCCGTACAATGAGTACTTCGAGTATTTCGGACCAGACTATACGCTTCATGTCGAGCCAGGTCCAATGGAGAATTTGAACACACCAAAAGATATGGAGAAGATAAGGTGAGATCTCCTGCTACCCCTTTCCATGATTATTGCAAGGGAACTCATGCATAATCTCAATGTAACTTAGGATTTTATCTCTGTGCCTGTTCCAATGGTTCACTAAAGCTTTACATACTCATAGCCTCCTTGGGGTTTTGTCAATAGAATAATTTGAACTTAGGGAAGTCAAACTTGTTGAAAATTTCAGGAACACATTGCTGGAACAACTTTCTGGACTAATACACGCACCTAGTGTGCCGTTTCAGCACACACCTCCAGTTAATCGAGTCTTGGATGAGGTAAAGTTTCCAGCCACCCGTTGATGTACATTTTCCTCTCAACTGTTTTAGTTTCGTCATGTTCTATTGGGACAGACTCATTAGAGTTTTTTTTTGTTCTTTAATCTTTAGCCGGAAGAAGACTTGGAGAAGAGACCAAAGCCTCGCATTTGGAGTGGAACTGCGACTTATGAATCAGACAGTGACGATGATGAGAAACCGCTTGTTGGTTTCTCAGGTATTGATGGCCCAATGGACAGGTGATAAAGCGAAAAAGCTTCCTCCTCCTACTCCACCGATATACCAAATCTTTGATCCTAATTGTTTCCTATAAAGTTCTTTAACATAGTGATTGAGAATCTAATAGACATCTCTTATCTCTTCAGGGACTCCACAGGGGAAGATGAAATGGAAGATGATAACGCAGAGCCGGAGGTGGATGTCCCATCGTCTTGAAACCAGCTTTGATGTAGTGTCAAAAAGTTAGGGAAATGATTCTTGGCGATGCTTTTCTTCAGTATGTCAATTTTTTTTTTTTTTTGCAAAGCAACCTTTTTTTTTGTTTTGGCCTCAAGACTTATTAAATAGGAATGTATTTCTATTACCATTCAATCAAAACAAGAGAAAATTCATTCCTTATATAGTTGCTTTTTATTTTCTCGTACAAAGCCATTATTGAGAGCAGCCATGGCCAAGGATGCCTTGAACACTAGCGTTGTGGATTTGTTTAGTAAAGGGAGTGTGATCAAAGAGCTTCATGATCCGAAGAACAAAAGAGTTTTTGGTGATAAACTCTTTTGTTCTAACGCTTGGGAATGATAGCTCGGTGATTCACCGGATCTTGATACCTGGTAGAAGAGACTTCCACTTCCTGAATATGCCAAGCTATGTTGATATCTGGAACTTTATACATAATTTGACCTAATTAGCCCTTCATGATTTTGGTTGATATAATCTCATAATCAGTTTAGGTTTTGTGATGGTTTCTGCAAAATGTCTTTCCTCTCTCGTTTTGGATCATTACCTAGCTATGAACTTGAATGGCTGATACAAATTGTTTGCTCAGTCATTGTGTCTTTATTGTTGAATCTTAAGGCTTTCTACTATTTTTCCATGGCTTTTGATTACTACTCACTACTGCTGTGTATGATCCAACTTGTTGGTTGCCTTCTTTGGCACAGTTGATACTCCAAAGAGAAGATCTATGTAGCCATTCAGCTAAAACCATTGAAGCTTTTATGACAAGGCAAAAGCATTACAGTCGAATACTTATCTCGACATCATATGATAATTTAGCTATTAATTGTTTCTAGAAGTTCTTGATAATCAATAGTATGTGTTACATCTATAAGATATAGACTAGACTTTTATCACACAAAAGAAGATATATAGACTACAGTCTACAGTCACTAGCTAAATCATCACCATGTACCATTGCTAGCAAAAATTTATTAACCACATTGATCTAGAGATATTAAACGCATGCTTCTTGTTTACCGTAGGCTTTTGCCCCATAGTATACAAATTCCAATTAGTTGAAAAGTATACTTGAGGTTTATAAACACCCTAGGTTTATATTTTCTTATAATATTTTCACCATTAAAATGAAATAGGATTTAGATTCTATACCAAGTAATGGAATAAATATCATATATCTACATTCCCAAAGCCCATTTTGATATCTTATCTATTACTCCCTCCGTTTCATATTAATTGTCGTTTTAGAGAATTTTTTTTGTTACAAAATAAGTGTCGTTTTCGACTTTCGATGCAAAATTTATTAATTTTATGATGCAGTTTATTTTTCTATTGGTTGAAATATAGTTAGGTGTATAGGTAATTGTGTTTTTATATAAAAAATATGTAAAATTAATTGTTTTCTTAATCCGTGTGTAAAAATTTAAAATAACACTTATAATGAAACGGAGAGAGTAAAATACTTGAGGAAAACCCTTACCTTTTAACTCGTAAATGCATATGAAGATATGCAGTTAGCTTAAATATGTACATACACATACAACAGAAAAACATCAGAATTTTCATGATCGCCACAAATGAAAATATGGATATATCATAACATTTTCATGACCATAAATTTATAAAGAATTGATAATTACTGAAAGTCAGGTTGACATTTTTTTGAACGAATACACGTGTTACTGCAAATATATAAGCAATCCCGAGGGTGGACAAAATTTCTACACTGTCGTCACTCATCAGTATCTATAAAACATAAATTTACCACAATAGAGAAAAATTAGGTTGTAATTCTAATACCTTTATTTAAAAAAGCAAAATTACTGTTAATATGTTAATTAAATTAACTGGGATTTCTAGTATATTAGTTTGTATTAAACTTCTATTTTTTTATCTTCTAAAGTTATATGTTGCGTATTCATGATCGCAATTTTTATTCCATTCTGCACATATAAGACAAACAAAATGACATTTTCACAAAACTATTCACCAAGTTGCATCATTGACCTCTCATACCTCCAACTTTACCTTCCATAATCAGCACATGAAGATTCATTAATATCTTTTTATATATGTGTGCTGTTTCAGATGAGACCATATATATAATGTGGTTTCTAGAGATTCGGAGTCACAACTTACAAGGATTGAACAAAATTAAATTAAATTACACGAAAGATAATGCGAGGGACAAAGTAGTACTAGTCTAGTTTTGGTAGCTCATATGTGTGAGGAGGACCCATATATATTCACTCTCTTTCTCTCTCTCTTCTTCGAACCTTTTATAACACCACTTCTCTTATTTTATACTCGGATATTAACCTCTAAGAATTGTCAAGCTTTCTTTTCATAAGATGTTGATACTACATTGAAAGTAAGATATGCCCTCAAATGACATATAACCAATTACGAATGGTCAAATATATTTATTGACATTTTATTTTAAAAGAAAATCGATGAACCATTGATATAAGAAAATTTGACGGCGAATCCACGAATTTGTTTGAAGAATCATTGTTGAACCAATAAACAAACCATCCTAGTTTTTCGAGAATTTGAAGCTTAATTGATATTTAGCCATGTAATTAATGGACAAATCAACAAGATTGAAATTTTTTGAGTTAGGTATTGTAGCATCATGCTGGTACTCTGTGTTAACGAAGAGTACGAGACTAGTTTCCTCTTTTAGAAAAGAATATGACCTCTTTTTCGAACCCTAATTCCTTCCATTAGTCACAATAATTAGATGTGTATCAAAAAAAAAGTCACAATAATTTACAAATGTCACAATCGGTTGTCACTTCCAATAATATATACTCTAACACAAGTAACTGTTGGGATGATACTAACCCTAGCTATAGCTTCAAAACTCTTTGGACCCCCTCATAGTTTTCTTGCCATACAAAAGTTTTGATTTTATAAGACCTATTAAAACTGACTTGAGTTCACATGATATCTTTTGACTTTTACCGATTTCATGTCTCTACCTAGCTACTTTGAGGTCTCAAGAATTCATTCTTCTTCACATATATATATTCTTTTGATTAATTAAACTGAAGAACTATTTTGTACTACAAAGAAATGAATATTAATTACCTGGTATGGGTCTCTAACTCTCACGTAGAGCAACCGGATTTGCATGTCATCGATGGATAAGCATGGGATTAGTCGGTTGGGTATCGGCCCCTCTTCCGGACATCTTTGGTTAATCGAAAAAAAAATTCAAATCAACTATTGATTTTAGGATGTAAAAATCTTACTAGAAGAATACAATACTGACCATAGGAATTCGAGTTGCCTTGACTGATCGTTTGTTCTACCGGAAGTATTCATATACTAAATAATATGTTCGCTGATCCCATTGAAAATCAGGGATTATTGTGTTCATATTCTACAATGGAGATTTAGTGGAGATGTTTAGGGTTTCTTAAGGTTCCAAGTCATAATTTGGTCATCACTCATCAGCGTAACAGGTATATATACACAATGATTATTGATTAGTTAGCTTAGGGTTGATCTTCTGACTGTTAGGGAATATTGTTATCATTAAATGGATGAAGAAAATTTACAAAAGCTAAAGTTTTAAATTAATTTATTGGGAGACAAAAGTGAGCACAGTGAATGATATTACTATTATTCTTGAGATGAAATGTCACAGTCATTCTTTGAGGGACATACCTGCTCATCTCTTCCTGTTTATTAATTGTTCATTTGTTATTATTATACTTTGTCTTTTGCTCTTTCTCCTTCTCCACTCAATTTTCTCTTTCATTTTTTCCTTTTTTATTTGTTTGTTCGGTTTCTTTAAATTCTCAGCTTCTATACAAATCTTTCTCAGTTCTTCTTGAAATTAGGGTTCCCCTTTCTTTAAGAGGGCTAAAAACCCTAATATATCATTGACTAAAGAATTAAGTCTACTCTATCTACTTTGGAAGCAAATTTCAAAGGTAAGAAAAAAGCCCTTGACAGAGGAAGAAAAATACATCGTCAAAATAGCCTAAAGATCTAAAGGCAGGTATATATGGCTCTATATACGCTTTGATATGTGTGTATATATTATATAAATGCATCTACATAAATCCTTGGAAGTATGCATAGCTTCGGATCATCGAAGATAATCATTATAATTTCTTCTATTCTATGTTTCCCTCCTTTGCTCCATGTTCTATTTTCTATGTGTGATTGCTTATATGAGTTATATATCCGCTTTGACATTTCTATACACGTTCCTTTGGGTTTATACTCTAAGAAAGACTTAAAGCTTATCTAATTATAGCATGTGTGAAAAGGATATTCGTAAATACATGTGTAAATCACACTTTCATTAGAACAATGATCACTTTGAGTTGACCTAATTAGGATCAGATAAAATTTTATACATACATATGCAACTTAGGATTGATTTGAGGTTAGTGGAGAATTGCTTCAACTCGACATGGAGAATGAGGACAGAAAACAGAGAAATAGAGGGATATAGTTTAATTAACTGATTTACAGAAGATAACTATTGAAATTTAAATATTTCTGTGATCAAGTCTAGTTAATTTTTAGGCTTAATTACAAATAGAATTTAAAGGATCCTTCTTGAGTTTTCTTTTCAACGTAATACATCTATAGAATTGAGGAGAGTGATGAAGATGAAGAAGATAGCATAGCTCATAAAGGAAAAACTGAATCACAAAGAAAACTGATTTCTTGACAAAAAAATGATTTTTAGTAAAAATACTATATATCTACATTGAACAAAAGTATAGATATTATTTATATAAATAATATATATACAGAGATATATACAAATTCATTGATTTTGACAAAAAAAAAACACTAGACCTTTTGTCCAAGGAGATGTACAAACACTTCCAGTCTTATATAGTTTGAATGGAATCCTAACTGGTCCATATATGTGTTAGTTAACCACATTTATACCATGTTAAGAAAATTATGATCTAAATTTACCAGATCCGCTTTTGATAAATTTCTTCTATTGTTTCTAGTGAGATCTTTAAGAAACTCTTATGTGCAATAATCAGTTTAACTTTTGGCTAACTGATGGTTGTCTATATTTAAATTAGACCAGGTTTAATAATTTACATATTATTTATGTAGTAGTTAAAAAATATTTAAGCTTACGTCAAAAGTTTTACTTAATAAGCTTTGTATATTATCTTAATGAAGTTTATTAACAAAAGAAAAGAGTCCCTTAGTTTTTATTTTAATGATAGATGCAAAAACAAAAACATCAAGTAATACCAAAATTGATAGTTCTATTTACCAGCATGTCCTGGTGAACCTGGTGTCCTAAGTCCTAACTTGTTAATTTAATATTCATGAGTTTGAAGACCGTTAGGTTTTGTAACTATAATTTCTGTTCTTTTTTTTTCTTGATTAGATGTTGGGCATGTTATGCCCTTTCTATGTTTCTCCTGCATGTGTGCGTTTGTGTCTCGAAGTGTTTATATGCCTTTTTTTGTATGTATATAAAGAAAAACGTGGAAGAAAGGAAATAAATGAAAAGTTCAGCACAAATTACAAAAGGAATCGAATATATGTGTTTTTATTAGTGTAGCAATATTAAAAAAAAAATATATAGAAGAAACACAGCTTTTTGGTGAAACCTTTCTAGCAAATTCAAAAAATAAATATATGTGCTTAACTTATGTATTATAAAACATTCCTATGAATGTTTTAACTTCTTTATTAATGTTAAAATGTTTGAAACTTTAATATTAGGTATAATGGCGTCCTCATCATCAAATACATACAACTCACCATGCGCGGCGTGCAAGTTTCTTCGCCGTAAATGCATGCCGGGATGCATATTCGCGCCATATTTCCCACCGGAGGAGCCACACAAATTCGCCAACGTCCACAAAATATTCGGAGCAAGCAACGTCACCAAGCTCCTCAACGAGCTACTCCCTCACCAGCGTGAAGACGCAGTGAACTCCTTAGCCTATGAGGCCGAGGCACGAGTCCGTGACCCTGTCTATGGCTGCGTCGGAGCCATCTCTTATCTCCAGAGACAAGTGCATAGGCTTCAGAAGGAGCTCGACGCCGCTAATGCTGACTTGGCTCACTACGGTCTGTCCACGTCACCACCTGGTAACGTCGTCGACTTGGTGTTTCAGCCTCAGCCACTTCCGCCGCAGCCGTTGAACCCGGTTTATAGGCTTTCCGGGGCGAGTCCGGTGATGACTCAGCAGCCACGTGGTACCGGAGGGTCGTATGGGACTTTTCTTCCTTGGAACAGTGGTCATGATCAGCAAGGAGGTAACATGTGAGAGTATATAAATTATGTGTGTGTGTTCCATCTATTCATCTCTCTCTTTATATTATGTGTGTGTGGTAAGAATACAATATAATAAGCTCGAATTTTTTTCAAGCCAATTTATAAATGCATGGACAATTCTTATTTATTTATCATGAGGTATATATATATATATATTGTGATTTCTGAATTTATTATGTTCTTTGGTGTGTAACGATATCTAGCTAAGCTAGGATATATAGTTGTGTTAATTGGTTGTTTTAACTAGTAAATGGTCGTTTTAGACTTATAATTAACAAATAAGATAACTAGTTTATTGTGATAAGCAACATTTGTGAATTATGTGAAAAAAAAATTCTTATCAACGGTTTATGATGAGATCTTTAATAAGGCGTTGGTTGTTAGGGTATCATTAAAGGGGATTACTATAGGGTTTCTTAGGAAATTTTTAAGTGGTGGGTTCCAACTTTTTTTTAAAAATCGGTTCTCAAAATTACCAAAGAAGGATCAATCATGTATGACGTGATTAATTCATTTAATTTTTTTTTAATTAAGAAAAAAAATAAGAAATCTAAAGCGGGTTTCACAAAAGTTAAGGGTACTAATAATTGAAGGATGCTGATTTATTTTAGTTTAACGTTTTTAACTATATAGTTTTAAATTTGTATATAAACCGAATTGTTGTTCATCATATGAGTGTATACTCTATTGATTCTTCGGAGATGTTATATTATTCGTTTTTTTTTTTTTTTTTGAGCAACAGTTTGTGTGTCGTTTGGAGTGAAATTATGTAGAGTGACGGCTAGGCAAGTGGATTACGAAGTTTCCTTTCCCTTTGTAAAATAGTTTGTTGGCTACTTATAAAATATGATCGTTAGAATGTTAATATATTGATGATCATTACTGTGGAATCCTTCTTTTTTTGGGTAAACTAGGATGTGAAAAGTATGACATACCAAATATAGTCCAAGTCATGAGTAGTGAAATTGAAGAAGTAGCAAAACAAGAAAATGACCATGTCGGGATTAAACCACCGTACAAAGACAATTTAATTTTGTCGCATAGTCGCTTTTGGAATAATTTAATAAGGGTATTTGATTTCCTTTTTTATTATGTTTTCTTGACAATACAAAGAAAATGACGATTATATATGGAACTACAATTATTGTTATGTAGCTAAAACATGGTGGCGATATTTGTTTCTTTTTTTAGTCTAATAAAACTTTTTGGTCCATGTATATAAAGCGAAAATTTACATAAATAATTTAAAAAGTTGCTACATCAAAGATATGAGTAAGATAGTTTGCCAAAGAGATGAAATAATACAGTTCACTTTGTTTCGCCAAATCTACTTAATTTAACATGGGTTGTTAATCATGTAATTCTTCTTCTTTTTTATCTTAAGCCCATAATCTCACAGATTTCATTTATGTAGGCTCAAATATAATTGCCTAAACTAAAAAGTCTAAAACAATTCTGTAGTTTATCCTTACAAAAATTCATATGCACATTTGAAGTCTAACGTCCTGATACATGTTTAATATAATGTCTAAGAAATATAGTTATGATCATCGGAATATTCAATCGTTACATCTAAGTTGGAAAATGACCACTACCAAAGATGTGGCAGTCTAGTAACATAAGAGGTTAATTAGTTTCTGTGGGTTATAAATTAAAATTTTCTTTGATACATACGATGATGAGAATATCTAAAAATAATTTCTAATACTGGATGAGATGTTTTGAAACTTACATTGTCCTAGTACTCTTTTTTTATATAAAAAAAATTATTGTTGTAAGAAAGTATTATCGCAATTAAAACTATCAAAAATTTACTCCCTCTATCTTTATATTACGTACTATATAAATTAGTGCGACGCACATATATATTATTACATGGGTGAAATGAAATGAAATAAAATTATAACTATAGCACATGGAGAATACACTAATCAAAGCCTTTTATATAATCAAAATATAGGTACATGCATGCCGTTATATTTGGACATAAACTAATAAATTCACAGGTCCATTTAAAAATTATCTTACAACGGGAAAATAACTTTGGAAATAGTCGTGGGGGAAAACAATAGGAAGAAATCGAGAATCCATCACACCCATCAATCAATCGATATAAGACGTGAAAAGGAAGCAAACTCTGAGTTTCTGCCTTTTAGCTAAACTACAAACACATTTTCTTTAACATTGCGGGTCCTTTCCTACTTCTTTCACTCTTTGGCTTACCAGGAAAAGGACGTATCATTATTTCTCATTTTATTTCTGTCATATAATTTTTAAATTTATTTAAATTATTATATTTATAACATATGTAGTTTAATTGTGATATGTATTATGCAAATATATATTAATATGATTTAAATAAACATATATTAATTGAAGAGAGAAATATTTCATTAAATTTTAATGTTTTCATATTTCTATTTTAAAACTGCAATAACATGGTTTTAGTAAAGTATTTATTGCTATATATTTATCATGTTTATATAATATATGTTTTGATATATTTTATTGTAATTTTTTAAACATTTGATCTGCTTTATTTAAACTATTTTTACCATTCAAAACTCTAATAACTATTTGATTTGCATCTCTCCTATATAATTCGTTTGATATGCACTTATTTCGTTTGATCTTAAAGTTTGATCTTCACCGCTTAATATGATTTTACCATTTAGAACCTTAAAATATATGCACATTAATTAATTTTATTCAAATCTTACTTTTTAATTTATACTCCACATCATTTTGTTCCTTCCACATCATGTTCTTCTCTAACATAATTACTCATATATATCTAAATTTTAAGTATACAAAAAGTGTTTTACAAATTTAACATTAAATCCATCTATTTTAAATTCCTTAAATACTTTTATAAAAAATAATTGTTGAATTCAAGTTATAGTCACATAGTTGATAATTAAAACTTCAATATTCTAAGATAACCTATAGCTAATTTTAGACTCATTTTTAAAACATATTTAGTGATAGAAACATTTTAAAAATATAAAATAATGAATTTTGATATAAAATATTTAAAGAAATAGATTAGTTTGTTATAAAATAATTGAGATAAAATAGTTAGAATGTACAAAACGTATTCAATTTTAATAATCAGTAACAAAGTAATATGTATAATTGTGGACTCCACTTCATCATATTTAACTAGTTGAAAAAATCTAAATAATCCTCGAAATCAAGAAAACAACCATTTTTTGCATGTATAAACTTTTAAATGTCTCTATCATATTTGAACTTAGTGAATGTAAAAGATCTATATTTCAATATCTATTGGCAATAATATTTAAATTAACTTTTTTTACCTTATGACATACATTACTACTCTCTTGTGTTTAATATCTTAAGTTCATTTTCAAAATCACCATCTCTGTGATAAACACAACATTTTGAGCCTTTGGAGCCTCTTCACATCTAGTTTTTATTTCATCATATGCAGAGTGATCACCTTTCGTGTCCATAATCTCTTTGTCATGTGGTTCGAAAACAAAAAAAAAATGTTAATTAATAATCTATTTTCAAACGAAATAAAGTTATTCTTCGAAATAGATTTAGTGCAAACTTAGTGCATTGGGAAGATGATTTTTTTTTCTGGAATGGCTGTTGCATTTTGCATACTAAGTAAATGCTATTTATTTCTAACTATGCAAAAATCATAGAACACTGATGAACATTCTATAATACCAAAACATGTATAAAACTTGAAGCAACTAAATAAATATAATAAAGGGATGAAAGAACCAAAGATTTGATCATCAATTGTGTTACTATTTGTTATGTAGTTTCATTGATACTAAAGATAAATGTTACACATGAAAATGTTCTACCTCAATTTGTGTTTATCTCCCACGTGACGAAACATGTGTAAATATGTTATTTTATTAATTAATTTAATGGTTGATGATTAACTGATTATTGATGTAATCTCAAACGAATTTCGAAACAAATACAAAAGTGAATTTGGAAGCAAATGATTGATCTTTAACAAACCTAGTTTACAACCAATGAACTAATGAGTTGATTTCACTGGCTCAATTCAGATGTTAGTAATCGAATGAATACCATATGGTGTTTATCATGTTCTTTTTCAATGTAGTTGTGCTATCTTATTTATTCATAATATTCATGTTTCTTTTATGCTGGTATAGTTTCTTTGTGTATGTAACAACCAATTAAGGAGCTTGATGTCTTCTTGTTAGTAAGTTCTTCTCCTAAATTTGAAGTTGAGCTTATCATAAAGGAGATTCTATAAATTTCACTCTAAAATAAGTTGACGCTTACATAGTTATTAATAATACATCATCCCATAACATGTTCTTATGAGTAAAGAGAAATATATGTTATAATATACCAAATAAATCCAAGTTCAAATTTCTGTTGTTATAGTTAAAGCACTTTTAAAGCTTTAACTATATGCTAAATTTTATTTCAAAATGTAGTTTATAGTCAAATTTATTCAAATTCTATTTTATTTTCTACTCCATAATAAAATAAAAAGAGCTTACTTTATAAATGAAATAATGTATATTTTATTTATGTATTACTCCATTTTCTACTTTAAAATATTGTTGGATTGGAGTAAAATTCAATTATATTATCGAATTACTTTATGTCGAAGAAAAAATAGAGATACTCTTTGGAGGTATTTTACTTAACTGTGATTATATTCGCACGTTTCATCTGATTCATCACGTGCAATATTGATGGATTGACTGGCATACACATTTTCTCTTGCATGACTCTAATGTATGTTTTCGGAAACAAAGCGAGTTGATTCTTGTTTGTATGTTTGATATACAATAAATAGAATAATCAAATAGTAGTTACATTCCACGAACTCACATCAATTAAAAGAAAAATAGCAATAAAACACAAATTAGAGAATAATCAAACAGCACATGAATATATTACTGTTAATGCTGTCCTTCATTTGAATTCTCGATTGCAACTTGGTTACGATTTGAGTTGTAGTTTCACTATTGAAACGGTTAACACATAGAGACGTGGCCTTGTTCCATTAACGAATTATTTTTCATCTTAAGTGATGATTTTCAGTAAACTATCACAAGTTTACATTTGTAAAACATCTTACGAAATTTGTAAATTTATGTTAAAGACTGGGATAACTAAACCGACTATTGAGCTTTTGGTTTATGTAAGATTTTAACCAAAAACAGAAACCTAGAAGACAAATTAGATTAGCTAACCAAGTTAAACCGGAAACATCATTTGGGAGTCTCGAGGCTGGCTTATTCAGACAAGTTGCTGAATTGTTAAATTCACCGGGCAGATGCCCGAAACATCCACTTTCATTGAAAATATCATCTGCCCGCTGACCAGAAAGATTTCTTTCTTTTTATAGAAAAATAACTTCCCGTTTTCTCTTATTTCCATTTATATATATAAATTAGCATCCACTAGTGGTATCACCCTCTATTGACCTAATTATGAAGCCTTATATATAAACCAAGCCTCCTTTGCATATCCTCATATAACTTTAGAAGCCTCCTTTGTGTCTCCTCCTTATTCCAACTTTTTTGTTTAGTCTTTCGTTTTAGTTTTAGTTTTTCTTCAACTATACACCTAAGGTGTTACTTGTATGTATATATATATCCATTGGTGGTGTTTATTGTAGGATTCATCGAATAGTTGGTCTTGCTTGAAAGATCTATTAAACATTCCAGGTTTTATTAGTTTTGTCTATGGTTTTATTCAAGTAGTATGTTATCTTCCATGATTTTCATATTTGATATTATAATGTATATATGAATAAACTTGAAAATAGTTTGGATATGACTATATTATGTGCAAAAATCTTCCATCCGCATGCCATTTCGTTTTCGTAGGCAGAGTGGCCATCTTTTGCATATATTAACCGTTTATAATGCCTTTTTTTTTATCATGTTTGACCTTGGGAGTGTAAAATATCGATATTTCAATATTTATTTTCATTAATATTGAAATCGATTTTTTACTTTATGGCATACATTTTTACATGTTCTATTCTCGATGTCTGTTAGCTTTTTCAGTTTTAATATTTTTTTGTTAAAAACTTTTGTATTAAAATATAAGCCAATTTGCAGAGCAATGACGTCGAAATATAAATGGCGTGAGTTGCCTTGAAGGTTGGCAATAACAAATAAGCGATTCTCCGTGCCTATCAAGTTTTCTCATATTGATTGTGGCCTCGAACAAGTCGCTACATTCATTATCTTTATCAAATATTTAGTCCAAAAAAATGTTTGCGCAACCAAACGATGATAATAAAGAAGAAAAAAAAGAGAGCAGAAACTATAATTCTTTTTTCGGACAAAGAAGACATTGCTACCTGTGTTTCAAAGAAAAAAGACATTGCTACCTAAAAATAAATCATTCCTATCTTTAGGAAGAAAAGCCTATAACGATAAATAGAAAAATCCTTTATTGATAGTATATATATATATATATATAACAAAAACGATTGTATTAATCCAAACGTTCAAAGAACTACAAAGGATATAATCGAAAGTAAACTCAACGGCAAATTAAATAAAAAATGCTACTACAACAAAAGTGGAAATAGATGTGTTCATGAGGTGAAATGATCCGAAGAGACGCTTCAATTAAAACCCAAAAATTAATATTCGAAAGAACACAAGATAGTCGAATAAAACGATGTTGATATCCTCAAAAGAAGAGGTCAAAATGTTGTCCGATAAGAAATTTTGGTGAAAAGCTCTAGAACCATAAGCAACATCGAAAAATACAAAGTCTTTGTTGACTTGATTTGACGCTAAAACAAGTAAATAGATATCCATTGCCTCTGCTTAACCGTAAATGACAATGCTGTCACTAGTTACACTGCTCTATTCATCTGATGAAGTCTGTACACTTACATACCCAAAAAACATTCCTTTCGAAAAATGTTACAAGTTGATATTTTGTAGCAAAAAAGATTGTTCGCATACCTGAAAGATGATGTGAGACTTCCTGTATCTAGCGAACTGTTCGAGAGCAAAATACCTACAAGGTATGGTGGTGCACATAGTAGCTGATGCTGCAGGTCCGGTCATAGTAGCTGATGCTACTAATAATAATAATAATAATCTCATCTCCGCTGTTTCAACTTTCACCGGTCAAAGTCAATGTCTTCACATTTTTAAGTACGGAGGAATCCGAACCGGGTTTGATTCTAAACCCAACCTCCTTGTAATCCGCAACAAAAACCGGTTAGATTAAATAGATACCATGGGACCTAAATACGTTCAAAAACTACTAATATGGGGACCCTTAAAATAAAATAAGTTTTCGTTTTTAACGAAAGCACAAAGTAAACGATTGGTTCTTATCCTGTCCGAATTTTCAAAAAGTAAACGAACTGCCATCGAGTTTGCCTTTGTCTGTACGATTCCTTTGAAAGATATATACTTGTAAGAGAAGAGATGGGTTCTATGTTCAGTGGAAACAGATTGAACAAGGAAGAGATGGATGTTGTCGTCAACAAAGCCAAAGCGATCGTCACCGCTCACCCTGTCGTTGTCTTCAGGTTTTATTCATTGAAAGTTGATATAATCTTCCTTGTCTTGTATGATTCAGTAGAGTTATTATATATCTCATAGTAATGGAAGATTGTTCTTGTTTTGTTTTCAAATGATGGATTGATTTGTGAAAGTGCTGTTTTATTGAAGCTGGAAAGCTACTTAATGTTTGATTGCTTTAGAGTCTTAAGGATTGATACATGTTCGTCTTTTTGCAGTAAGACTTACTGTGGTTATTGCCAGAGGGTGAAACAGTTGTTGACAGATCTTGGTGCAACTTTTAAAGTACTTGAGCTCGATGAGATGAGTAATAAACCCTAACCTCTTTGTCAACTCTGGATTATATATATATATGGTCCATGCTAATTTATCAACTACTTGACTAGGTGATGGAGGTGAGATCCAATCAGCTTTATCTGAGTGGACTGGACAGAGTACTGTTCCAAATGTTTTCATCAAAGGAAAACATATCGGTGGATCCGATCGTAAGAGAAACATTATACAAACTCTCTCGAAGAACTAACTAAACATTTGGGTGTTTGTTTCTGTATTTGCAGGGGTTATGGAGAGTAACAAGCAAGGCAAGCTTGTGCCTCTACTTACTGAAGCTGGTGCTATCACCAATTAACTCTTCCCAGCTTTGAGTGAAAACTCTGAAACTGGTGTCTTATAGAGACAAAGGAACTGAAATAAAAAGTGTTATGTTTATATTGTCAAGTATTATAACCAAATAAACAAATGTGCTGTGTTATAACGAGGATATTGCTTTTGAAGTTGGCTATGTAAATCAAAAGGAACAATTTGATTTTAAACCATATCACACTCTTGAAGCTCTTATTGAAAAAGTATAACAATTTGAAATTCAGAGTTCAAACGCAGTTTCAGGCGTCCATAAACGAAGAAGCTTATCATAAAACGAGCAAGTTGCCACAAGACTTCGCTTCTGATCTTTCCCCTTATACCAATCTGCTCCATAAGCAAGAGACTCATGCTTGTTATAACTCTCAATTACTTCACCTTTCCCACCACCAACCTTCACTACAGCAAAACCGTTATGCATACAAGCCGCCAAAACAACACCACTCAGAGACGGATGATGCTTGATTCTCCACACACCTCCACCTAGTGACACCGATGTTTCATTCACAGGTCTCGAAACCGACCTCGTGTCCCAAACCCTCAAAGTTTCATCATAACTTCCAGTGAATACAGAGTACGGATCACTTGGACTCGGCGAAATGCAGCAAACACCCATTGTATGAGCTTTAGAATTCTGAAAAACCCGATTGTTAACCGGACTATCTCTGATATCCCAACAGCTGAACTTGCAATCATCTGATCCGGTATAGACCAAACTAGGATTGTTGAGATCAAATGAAGCTGTCCAAACCTCAAAATCGTGTCCTTTCCATTCTTGGACTGTTTGTAGATTAGAATCAGTGACTGAAACAACTGAAGCAGAGCCATCGGATAAACCTACTACAATCGATGTTGATGATTGATCCCAATCAAGATAAAGACACATTGATGAACTGATTTTTTCACCAGCTACTTCTCTCAGAGAGTAACCTGTTTGCAAAGCATGAAACTTTTTAACTCAAGACTGTTTCAAGCATAAACATTTTAACTAAGATTACAAGAAACCAAACTAAACATAAGTCAGATCCGTCTTAAGACCAAACAACAAGTGTGTTCTGTTTCAAGCTTAAAACTTTTAACTCAGATTGTTTCAAGCATAAAACTTTTAACTCAGATTACAAGCAACCAGTTAGATCGGTCTTAAGACTAAACCCAACAAGTGTGTTCCTTTTACTGCAACATCAATAAAGTTATTACCTTTGTCTTCAGCGTCATCAACCTTGTAAACTCTCAAGCACCCATCAGCATCAGCTTGAGCAAGCGCCACGCCTCCGCGGCTCCACCGGATATCGAAAACTCCGGTGGTGTCGACTTTATGTAAGAGATTCAAACGAGAATGTTCGACGTCAAATAGATAGACAGAGCCGGATCGAGAAGGAAGATCTCCTTCTTGGAGTGTGTAAGTGGAAGCTGCAAGCAAGTTCGCGTAAGGCTCATGAGGACAGAACTCTACTGCGTCGGCGTTTCCTTCGAGATAGCAATGTGCTGCGTCCATGGCGACGGTCTCAACTGCGCTTTTCCCGGCGGCTAAGTAAACGAAGCAGAGGAACAAGGCTAATAGGAAAAACAGCGGAACGACGTCGTGTTTAGAACCGATAATAATTTGGTATAATCCAACCGGGTAAAACAAATTCATCCGGTTAAGTTAAGTTAAGTCAGACTGAACCGGTTAAGATTTAAAGCCGACGAATAATGAAACTGTTCTCAGTGTTCTGGTCGTCTTCAACCATTAGAAGACAGTAGAACGACGTCGTGTCTAAAACCAAAAACAATTTGGTATAATCCAACCGAGTAAAATAAATTCATCCGGTTAAGTTAAGTCAGACTTCACCGGTTAAGATATACCGCCGACGATTAATGAAACTGTTGTGATCGTCTTCAACCATTAGAAGAACTGAAAGAGAAAGCGATTGCGGCGGAGAGGAATAAAAATCGCAACTTTATCTTCTTCTTTTCCGAAGACTTGATACTGTATCACTGTTTGATCTATGGAACCAGAAGAAACCATCCCAGGCGTAAGCTTCTTTTCTCTCTCTCTCTCGATGATTCCTTGAGGTACAAACCGGTTTGGGTTTAATTGTTCAAATGAATAGAATGGATCGTTCGGACCAGGAGTACTTAAACATGAGTTGTACTTCTTTTTGTCTCATTTCACTGTGATAAGTTCATTCTTAGAAGCAATGCGTTGACGATTCGTTGTTTTTGAGCGTTTGTGATTGATAGAGTTAGGTTTTTGAAGTGGTTTCATGGTGGGATTGAGGTTTGATTGATGTTATTGTTATTACATGAAACAGAACTCGTCAAGATTAGCTGGAAATCCAAACTGGGGAACAGCAACTGTTGTTGGGATATTTGCTGGAATGTTATATGGAGGGAGCAAAGAGGCTTCTGCTTCTGTGGTATGTCTTCTTTCAATTTATAAAAGAAGTTCTTTTGCAATGGATCCTCTAAAGGCTTGAGATTTATGTTTCGGTTGCTCTTATCTTTTGTGTCTGCTAGTAACTTAGGACTTACTTGTATTAAACACAACCCATAAGATAACAACGTTTTGCTGAATCTGTCTCCAATGCTAAAACTAGTGGTTGTGGTTTGAAACAGAGCAAGGATGCAGAGGTGATGTTGAAGATGGGTAGTACACAGGACAAGCGAGAACAACACAGATTGATGCGTGATGCAATGGAGAAACGTTTCACCAGAGTTACTCGTGGCTCCCTCATTGGAGGGATGCGCCTTGGAATGTTCACCGCATCGTACTTTAGTCTACAAAACTTTTTAGCTGAGACGAGAGGAGTGCATGATGTTTTCAATTTCGTTGGAGCTGGTTCTGCAACTGCTGCCGTATTTGGCTTAATCAGTACTGATATACATTACCTCATTTAGATTCAACATGTTAACTCTTGTGTGTCCTAACCTGTCTTTATCTATAATCACAATATGGCAGTGCCGGGGTCTCTTGCTTGGCGTGCGCGGAATGTGATGCTTGGCTCAGTTCTTGGAGCTCAGTCTGCTTCCCTCTTGGTAACTACTTTGCAACATTGCTCAGAAGTTTTCAATATGTGAGATTTGGAATTGGCTTAAAACTAAGTGCATACTATATTATTTCCACAGGTTGGTTGCAACTGAAGCTCATGGAGAAAGCAAACGAAGGCAACAAAGAAGACACGAGCCACCACCATGGCGAGGTCACGAGTGGTGTTGGTGCAGCTATTGAGAGACTCGAACAACAGTTAAGAAAATAAGCAAGAAGAAAGGAAGGGAACGTTCGTTGACAGTTTTGTAATGCTAAAATATTCAAGCCGATGGGAATAAGATAACGAACATAAACACTGTTTTTTTGTTGTAATTTCGTACAATTTTGTGAGTATACAATTATCAAAATGTTGATGATTATTCTACTCTTTTAGCACTATTACATCACCAGGATTCAATAACACTATTTACTACATCATTGCTCATACCAGAAGAAGCGAGCTTTCTACTCCAATATTCTCTACTCTTTCACCAGTCACCACTACTACTAAACCCATGCCTGTCATCATCTTCAGAATCAAACAAAATTTCAAACCCATCTTCATATTCATCAGCATCCAGATCACTATTGTAATCTCATCTTTCTATAGAAGATCACCATTGTCATTGTACGCTTCCACGAGAAACAGTCTTTCGTGCCTTTTAGACTAGAACTTGCTCATGATTATATGTTTTAATTGTGGATTCGAATTTTGATTATTTTGTTGCTTGGCTAAGGAAGTTGTGGAAGCCAAAATGTTCCACTTGTAATGTAAGCCAGATCATTAGCTCTTAACCATCATCACCTTCGTTTTATATTTTACTATAACAAAGTTTGAAGAGATGATAAAACAGTGTACAACCCTCTTGGTGACTTACCTACTTAATAGCTGTTCTGATCATTAGCTCTTTTGTCATTCTTCTATTTTGTTTAAGTTGTCACATTCTTCAAACAAGCTTATACAGTAATGCATCTTGCACCTACATTACTATATCACCTCTTATTTTGATATATGAGCAAAGAATTAATCATATTTATAATTTAAGCATGAGTTTGTTGCTTCACACTTTTTTTTTGTTTTCTTACTGTATCTTTCAAAAAACAACTCTTTCTACTTAAATTAATCTTCCAATCAAACTGTTGTTGCTTTCTTTGCAAGCAGCTACCGAGGACTCTGGTAAGACTCAGGGAACCATCTCTGAAGAAGCCGATGTTTTAGCTTCACCAGCAAGGCGAAGGCTCCATAGCATGGCAAATGCATCACTGCAACTGAGAAATACCTGTAAGAAAATGCCCTCATCAATTGAATGTAATGAGCCCTAATAAATTTTGATAAAAATGGACATAAACAGTGAAGTTTTGAAGTTACCATAGTGGAGCATAGTGTGATGATAAGTCAAGGAATGGGTAAGGCCACCTATTGATAAACAGCAAGGAGTGTTAAGAACAAGTACAGTAACAAATAAAAATAAAAATAATCAGTGGAATTTGTATGAAATGTTACCATATGTGCACTAACGAGTGGAGAGTCCATTGGAACAAAACATAAGCTATAGTCCATGAGAAGAAGTAAGCAATTCTGAAGCATGGAAAGCTCTGTAATAATAAAAATTCCAAAAATCAAATTATAATCAAATATAAAGTATATAGCAGCTGTTGTATATATCATTTGCTAGAGTCTGAGATTTACCAAAGAGTTCAAAGCAGCATCACCAAGCAAGAAAATGGCGTTAAGAGAGTGCATGTTGATCACCAACTGCATTATTTGATCATATAAAACTTTTATACTATGAATTGATCATCAAATGTATTTGTTATAATGAATCAAAAATGGCTTATTAGACTACTTACAACATTGAGGCTATAATCATGAATCTCAAGGAAAGGAACAAGGATGAACCAAAACACACAGTCAGTGAGCAAAACTGCACCTGCATTCATCTATTTCACCCAATAATCCAATCAATAAATCATAAATATCTTGTGCATGAACATGGATTTATGATTTCAAATTACCTGAAAAATTATCTGGAAAACATATCCCCAAAAATTAGCTGGATTACTAGAGTATTGACTTTGCTGAAGAGTGTTATCAGAGCCTTTGGATCTTGCTCTCTCTGAATCTATGGCTATAGCTTCAATGCTATCTACTCTATCACCAGCCGCTCTTTTGTTGTATTTGTAGCATCCATGCAGCGAAAGAAGCGAACCTAGCTGTTAAAAGAATATGACCAATGTAAGAAACTTGAGCAATGTCCTTAACTAAGCAAAGTAATCAAGTTTAAAGACAGAACATTACTCCAAAATAGAGAGTTATCAATGCAAAAGTCCACCTGCAAATCAAAACAAAACCATTAGAAACCACACAAAAAAAAACAGAGATACTGGTTCTTGTATCTACGGTTTAAAGAGGCCATTGAGCTTACTGGGTATAGTAGAAGAAGATGGTAGGTCCATCAACAAGCCCAATAACGATCAGCATAATGAGAAGAACGAAGAAGGCAACAGCTCGAAAAGCAAGAAGCCAAGCTGGGTGAATGTTACGTAGACAAGGCCTCCAAGTCTCGTCTTCATATACATTTCCCGACCACTCTTTCTCTCCACCGTCTCCACCGTCTCCGGTTCGTTTCCGGCGAAAGCCTTCGTATTTGAATATAAGAAAAGCGGTGATCACCATGGCTATAGACATCCATATGCAGCAGACCATAACCCTCCAGTTAAACCAGTAGCTTGATGATGTTGTGTCCACTGTTGTTGTTGATGGGTGCCAAGCATCTTTTAACTCTGTATATGAAGATGGCGATGATAATGATGCAACCATTTTCAAAGAAAGGTTCAGTCTTTAAAGAGAAAAGAGAAGTTTTTTTTTTTTCAATGTTGAGAAGAAACAAAAACAGAGTAGAGACAGTGTGGATTATAAGTTAGGACTCAATGTTTAGAGAATTTGAAATCTTAGAGTCACGAGGTGTTTAAAGATAGTTGATGAAGCAAAGTGAGAGATTCTAAGCTTTAAAACTAGTGTTCTTCTTGCACATAAAGATGAAGAAAACCAGAAAACTATCTGATCAGATTGTTTAAAGAACAATGATTTAATAAAGAAAAAGGAAGAAAGAAAGTGAAAAAAGAAGAAGAAGAGGGAGCTGAATTCGAAGCCAAGGAAAGAGATGATCCTTGTAATAAAAATGCAAAAAGCCTGTGATTGTGTAAGAGGACACGATTCTTTGCTTCTCTGCTTTAGGAAAGACAAGTATTTTTATACAAAGAGAGAGAGCAAGAGTTAATAGTTTTTACCCCAAAAAATTATTTAAATAGCTTTTACTTTTTACCATGAGTTAAATATTGCAATTCCTCAATATTATCTATCAACCATAAATAAATAAATAATGCATGAACAATGTAGCATAGTGTTTCAGTATTGAGAAATTTATACAAATTAATTTAATTTTTCCACGTATGTAAAATGTAAGGTAATAGATTCTAGGCAATCAGGTGAGGATTTATGTCTTGAAAAGAAAATGTTTATTTTAGTTTTCTTTTTGGGCATATACTCATATTGATGCATTGATACAAGAGAATATATGAATACATCTACGTGGAGTCGTGGATAAATGGCTGAATACTATATATAGATATGGGTTTGTTTAGATGCTCAAAGGATAGAGAATCTATAAAGATGTAAATAAACTATATAATCGATGTGGAGTCTCAATCTTTTTGCAAATACCCAAAAAAAAAAAGAGTATAAAAGCTAGAAACTCTTAAACGGACATTGGGACGTATGCATTGTTTATGTGTCCTTTCCCTTTCGTTATATATAAAAATAATGTACACATGTATTCTATATGTTACGTATACATATATACACATATGTGGATATTATGTGGATATTGTAAATACTGTATAGGTTGAGAGATTCCATGTGAGGGAGGAGTAAACGATATGTTTGGGAGGTCTCAAAAGGATTGTGAATCGTTGGATTTCGAGGATTTTTTGATGTATCAAAGATGTAAATTAACGAAGGGAACAGCTTTTGTTGTTACTATTTTTATTTTTTTTACCGAGGAAAAGATGTAATAATAGTTTGCTTTTGGGTCAAAGGCAGAGACTGCGTGAACGAGTGGGACCCATCGAACCGGAACCGAAGACTTTAAAGAGGTTTCAGTGATACATGCAAAGACCAGAGCCGTAGGGCCCGTTCTCGTTTTATGTTTGAGGACAAATGTTCTGAGTTGGAAACTTGAATGGAAAGCTATCTGAAAATGGATCACGTGGTGGTGTAGCTTTGTAGCTACCGGTGATGAAGGAACATTTGAGTATGTGGCTGGCTAGTGTATTAAGGTGTTTTTGTATAGTTTGAAACATTTATAAAACTTAAGTTTCAAAAAAAAAAACAATTACAAACTCAACATGAGAAAAGAGGAAAAAAACCTGAGAAAGAGAGATAATTTTAAAAAATGCTTAAAATAACACAAATTAAGTATCATTTTTTAAAAATACTCTTAACCAAAAATATAATAAATATTTAGGTTTACAATTTAGTGATTATTGTTTAAGATTTAGTGTTAAAGGGGTTAGATTGAATTTTTAAATATTTTATAAATATTTAGAAAAATTAGTTTAGTTTATTTTCATCATAAATTTAAGGTATTTTTTAAAATCGTCATTTATTAATGGTAAATTTAAAAAGTGGTATCAAACTTGTGGTAAAATTAAACTTTATCTCAGTTTCTTACATAAAAAATTGAGAAAAAGGTATACGGTTATTCATATGTGGGTACATTGTGGATCCTTACTACTATCCTGAACAAGAATGATGCTGGGTTGTGTTTTGAAATGCTCCATATATGCTTACAACCTAAATAATTAATATTTGGTTTAATATGGATAGATTAGTGTCTAATTGATTTATACCTGCGGCTTCTAAATCATTCTAGAAGATCATTACAAAACATAAAATGTTATTTTCACAAAAATTAGATGTGTAAACACTGACTGATTTCTCATTTTAATAGTGGAACATAGTATCTATATTGTTTAACATAAATAAATATTGGAAACTATAGTGGCTATTTCAGGTGGGGTTTACTTGTTTTAGATTTTCTTGATGATGATAATGCATGGCTTGCTGAATACGGTAAAAATATCAGGTACGATTACATAAAGAAAAGTTGTCTATATTGAATGAATGGACGATCC
The DNA here is from genome assembly GCA_905132885.1 of Moricandia moricandioides. Lineage (NCBI taxonomy): Eukaryota > Viridiplantae > Streptophyta > Magnoliopsida > Brassicales > Brassicaceae > Moricandia > Moricandia moricandioides. The sequence goes on from CAJHQQ010000182.1 coordinate 80,722, forward strand.
ATCATAAGGAATGCTTATTGGTAACTTTCAAACAACAAGAAAAACAAAACATTAGCACTAAAGAATTAAACCAATACATACGATACTTAGTGTAGTGGACCAACCTAGGGAAATGCTAATTGGTAATTTCAAAAGATTTTGATGCCTAACGTTGTAAGACTTTTGTCTCTTGACTTACAATAACCAATGCAATTTATGCATATAATTTGTTTGAAAAAACATAGTAATATGCATGGTTGGTCCTGAGTACAGCTAAATGATACATTGATACAGAAAAAAAGACCCACAAATTTATAAAAAAAAATTGTAAAATAATTTTTAAATTGTTTAGGATCTCCAATATTCCCGTATGCGAAATTAGCAAACCCATAGGATAATATATATAATAGATAGTTATATGTTATTCTATAGTGTTATAAGAAGGTGATAATAGGTGAGGCAACAGGTCAGTCACGTAGGTTAAAAGAGAAGAAGAGAGAATTCATGTGTGACAGAGAGACAGCCTGTGACAAACAGAACCAAAAGAGCGTGCGAGAGACGATAGCGACGCGTCTTGGCCACTAAGTAAACGCCTTTGCAACAAAAACTACCGTTATTTTCACGTCGCTACTTATTACATTCCATTTTCAAAACGACAATACACACTACCAACAGTTTTTTTTTATCTCTTGTCTCTATTAAAGTGATGAACAAAGTCACAAGGTTTCTTCCACAATTTGTATTCTTTAAATACATACCACACATACGAAAAACACATTCAAATAAATATAATTGTAACAGAATGTATTTTTATTCCACTATTAATAAACATAAATTGTCGATGAGTGTAATGATAGCAAGGATGAATACATATACTGTACTTGTAAAAGAAATAAGTAGTGGGTTTGGTATTTATATATTAAACTATACCGCATTATAATAGAGTAACTCTTTTATAAATTAAAAAAACGAAATTAACTTATTTATTGAATAAATAACATTTTGAAGATTGATAAAAATGCTTCTTAATGGTTTCATGAGAAAAATACAAAAGTTAAGAATATTACAGAAGGAGATTTGGTACCTTTCATGGATTCCAATTTTTTGGCAAGATGGAAAAGAGAGAAAGAGTCGCCCAAAAGAAAGAAAAAAAATATTGGAACAAACCAAGAGATGTGTAACTAATATAACACACAAAAAATATTGAAATGTGTAACAAATAAATTAAGTAATTGAAACTTAAGAAAGGGTGGAAAGCATGAGGAGCTTTAAAAGCAATGAGAGGAGCCTTGCCAGATTGGGGTTTACACAAGGTAGTTAGTTAGCTTAGCTTTCATGTTTCAAGTGCTTTTGTTCTCCAAAGCAAGAATCATGTGTCCTAATTGGCTTTCTTTTTCTTAACAAACTCTAAGAAAATCAAGTGTTCTTGTATATATTGTTATATATGTCTTTTATCGAGACGCCGCATACAATATTATTTTTTAAGAGTTCAATTTCAAAGTTCAAAATCTTCATAAATTCCAATAATAATGTATTATCAATTTTTTTTCTTTCATTTTTCCATTTTTTAGAAAACTTTGCATCATGTTTACATTACATGTGAATCTAAGTAATTTTATTTTAACATTCTCAAAAACAGAATGTTAGTTTTTCTATAAAATATTTTTGCAATGAGTAAATGGAAAGTTAAAACACACAAAAATAATCCAAGTGTTTGCATGCATAGTTTGTTAAAACAAATATAATAGGAGCTACTAGGAATGTTATTGGGCTCGAAGCTCGCGAACTCTGTATAGATTGGCCCTGAAAGTAATAGCAAAGGATGTTATATATGGCCTAATCTCGCGGGCCTAAACGGGCCCAGCTTAAGGCTCTTCTTTTCTCCTTCGGTTAACACGATGTCGTTTCAATATTAGGGTTCGAACAAGACGATATTTCTGCTCAACCTCAGAGATGAAAAACATATATTTTATTTTCAGTTTTTATTATATGAAGTTTCATACGCCCCCCCCCCCCCCCCCCCCCCCCCACATTCATTTCCAAATATGCCAAGTTGTGCTCTTGGTAATGTGGAAGCCTTTGTTGTGTAAGATTTTCACAAAGTTGTAACCAAAGAAAACCAGATCGAGAATATAAATTGAAATAGCACTAATACGAATTGAATGACATATTATTTTAAATTTTTAGTCTAGACGGTTTTTATAACTAAAACCACTAACTAAGAAAAAACGTGACCGGAATCAAATAGTAAATCAAATTATACTAGTATAGATTTTTATATCTTCAAACAATTAATTAGGTCTATTATTTATTGATGATTTAAAAGGCATAGAGGTGCGACCCACACAAATTTAGAGGGAATATGTTCTCCAGTTATACTGAGAAAAGTAAGGCAATTAACTTATTTAAATTATTCTCGAATATTATTTCAAATTTCGTTGGATAAGCATAGGGGTTTGACAACTTGACACTAACCAAAATGCCGACAAAAAAAAAAGACACTAACCAAAATAGGTATCTCAACCTTTATGAAAGCATATGCAATCCATTCATTTTCACGGATAAGTAGTGCATAGGTGTAAATATTCAAGAGATTCGTAGATATGGTATATTAGTTAAAGCATATACTATACATAATCAAAATTTCCTTATACGTATTCGAATCATATGTTGTTGAAGGAAACTCTTGCCAGAATGTTTCGACCCATTTACATGCATGTACGTACTAGGGGTGGGCACTTTACCCGATACCCTAAGCCGTACCCGAACCTGATCTGAAAAATCCGAACCAAAACCTAAACCGAAGTAGTAAAATATCCAAATGGGTATTGAATTAGGTGAGATTGGATATCCGAACCCGAACGGGTAATATCCGAATCCGAATGGATATCCGAAAATAACCGAACATATGTATACTTACCTTATATTTTTAGTTTACATCTTTCAACTTATTTAAAATATTTAAATATTAATGTTATACATACTTTAAAATCATATAATATACATATAATTACGAATAAAATGATTTGATATTCACTTTAAATGTATGTCAAGCTTTTTGTTTCATGCATTAACAAAAGTGATATCTAAAATTTAAAAAAATAACTAAATTAGTGTCTTTTTATTTTTGAAATGTTATCTCCAAATTTGTTAATCATTCAATCTATCAAAAAGAAAAAATCAGTTAAGTGAAATTTATATTTTTATATACAAGAAACTTGAGAAATAAAAAAATTAATTTTTTTCTTTCAAAATGTAGATATCCGAAATAACCGACCCGAACTATACCAAAATACCCGATCCGAATCCGAACGGGTATCCGAACGCCCACCCCAAGTACGTACCGTACCTCATCTTCCAAACGTTCCAATATCACAATATTTCATTGTTTAATCGCGTGATGTTAAGATCAGAATATCAGATGATATCCTTCTATATATTAAATGAGAAGTACATTTGACACGTGTCGCTCATACAGCCATTCTCAGCCGAAATAACGCGATTCTATTGGTTGATTTTTTAGAAATTCATTTTTGATTTATTTTTCTCATCGACACAACTTAAATGGAAAGAACTATAAACACTTACCTTATATTGTATTCTCGGTTCAAAATAAATCATTTTCCGATGATTTCTCTTTTTTAATTCATCGATCCCACTATTATAGGAAAGTACCAATTAAATCGATCTCACTCATTAAATTCATCGATCCCATTAATTTTAAGAGAAAGAGAATTTGTTATTAGTTTCCTTATAACAAATAAATTAATTGCGCAAGAATATTAGTTAATACATGTAATAATTAGTTGTCTTATAACAGATTAATTAATTTCGCAAGAATATTAGTTAATGAATGTAATAATTAGTTTCCTTATAACAAATATATTACTTGCGCAAGAATATTAGTTAATACATGTAATAATTAGTTTCCTTATAACAAATAAATAACTTGCGCAAGAATATTTCAGCTGATACATGTAATAATTAGTTAATACATGTAATAATTGTATATATATATATTCACATTCATAGTTTCCACTCGACAAAAGGTGTCCCTACACACCTTGAGTTCTAGATTTATTGGGATATATCATGTTTATCTGCTACTGGTCGGACTTATGACGTTTACTGGGAAGCTGATATTTACCTCTGCTTTTGTTCTTCTACAGAGATAAACAAGTGGATAGGAAGAACTTCCCAATTTTCGTCTTAGGCTGTACGCAGAGAAGGTAAATAATACGTGGTGCTGTTTTATCTTGTTGTCTAACGTTGTTTGCTCATTTGCGATATAGAGGAAAGGGTTGTGAGTTACATTGCTACATATGTCCTTAACATAGTAACTTCGAGAGTGCATAATTATGTGTATTCAGTCAAGGTTTGTATCTTCTTTGCAGGTCTGCTCTCAAACATTTGAAAGATGATCGTGTGAAAAAGTTCAACAACTGCCTTCCTTGTGAGCTCCTTAATTCCCTGCTTTCAACTCTAGCTACATTTCTTTTTGACGACAGATTCTCCGTAACATGTCTTCATGTGCTGGAAATATGTTTCCTTAGATACACTGTTGTTTTATGGCTCTCTTTTTTTCCCTTGGGTCGCAACTCAGAACATTACTGGTTTTGTTATTTTTAATTGCAGATATCATATTAAAGTTAAGGAAGGTGAACCTGAGCTGAGCACTGTGGTTCAAATAACCTTCCCTTCTGAACCACCAGTAAGATATATTTTTTTTTGGGAATGCCGTGATATGATGTGTTTGAATTGTCAACTGTTTAGAGGAGACAACCTGTAACTTTAATATGAATCAAATTTTCTTGTGTGCACCAGGTTGAACGTGAATATGACTGGGAGAAAAACGACCTCGAGGTGCAGTATCTGGCTTTCCAAATTACAGACACAGTTGTTGAATTACTTATCATCTCGGTTGATTTTCAGGAATTCACCAATGATCTAATCAACGAGGAGGCGTTACTCCAGAACAAAAAGGATGAGTTCAAGGTAAGCAAAGAGCTGGAACTATTTAAAGATGCATTTATTGAGCGCTTTCTCTGATGCATTCACCTATATGATTCCTTCTGCAGGGGTTTGTCAAAGAGCAATGCCAAGAAAACTTATGAAGCGGTATTATGTTTTCTTGTTCGTACAGATAATAGTGTCACACATGCACATGTAATAATGCTAACAGATAAGTTAACTCTTAGGCGAAAGAAGCTCTTGAGAAAGTAACGGAAGAAATGAGCGAGGAAACAAAGGAAGCTTACACGAAGATGACAATATTATGGAATAAAAAGGATAACTTCGGGAAGGCTCACGAGTAATGTCTATATCCCTGGAACCGAGTAAGTCTATGATCACTCTTTTTCTCGTTGATCAATTCTATGGTTTTTGAAAGATTGATTTTGTTTCTTGTGTTACAAGGTACCTTTCTACACCTTTGAATCTGAAAATATGGAAGCTTGATATGAAAATAAACAAATCATGTTAGCATCTGCAAGATCAAACGAGTCTGAGAAAAAATTGAACATTGATGAGATCATAGAAGAATGCAAGACGTTCTTCTTCGCAGGACATGAAACCACTGCGAATCTATTAACGTGGACTACAATGCTGCTTAGCTTGCACAAAGATTGGCAGGATAAGCTCAGAGAAGAGGTTTTCAATGAATGCGGTAAAGACAAGATCCCATATTCAGACACTTTCTCCAAACTCAAACTGGTAAATGCAAATCGCAAATTTTTTTGTTTATATTTATATTTTGTTATTGTGTTTCTTGTTGGAGAAGGCACATGTTTTATTTTTGACCTAACTACAATTAATCTATATAGATGAACATGGTGATAATGGAAACACTTCGTCTGTACGGACCAGTGTTGAATATGACCCGGTCAGCATCCAAAGATATGAAGCTAGGGGACCTGAAGATTCCTAAAGGCACGGCCATAGTCATCCCCATTGTGAAGATGCACAGAGACAAAACCGTTTGGGGAAGCAACGGTGATAAATTCAATCCTATGTGGTTTGCGAACGGCGTCTCTCGAGCCACTAATCACCCAAACGCATTTCTCGCGTTCTCAATAGGACCTAGAGTTTGCATAGGCCAAAACTTTGCCCTGATGGAAGCCAAGACTGCTCTCACCATGATTTTTCAACGTTTCCGGCTTAATCTCTCCGACGACTATAAGCATGCGCCGCTGATCACCTCACTCTTCAGCCACAATACGGTTTACCAGTAATGCTTCAACCTATCAACTAGGAGAACTGTAGAAGTAACACACAACAAAGGTTGAAACATATATATGCAAACTCTAACGAGTGACGGAGAAAAGTGTAGGCCACATACGACCATCCCTGCCGGCACCATTAACTCTCTTAACATTAATTGTGTAATTAATATTGAGAATGATATCTACCATTTGTTCACACCACATATTTTATTTGATGCAAAATAGGCCAAACAAATTGATACACTTGCTTAGATGTAACTATTTCATTAAATCTCCATCTATGATTTTCTAAATGGTTTTTGTGTATGTGTAATTTGAAAATCTAAGATAATATATTTTCTGATCTTTAATCTTTTCCCCATAAATTTTAAAAAATGTATGAAATCATAATTAAATATAGTGAAATCGTTTTTTAATAATATTGATCGTAAAAACATCAGGAAATGCATTAGTGTTGATACTATCAAATTATTAATTGATGAATATTTTTAGAGCATGTGCAATGGGGGTTCTTAGTGGGGTGTTTAAGGTGTGGGGCCCACTAGCACTCTCTAAATTCAACTCTTAAAATGCCCAATTAAGCACTCAATTTTCCTTGGTGCACCCACTGTTCGTGGACCCCACTGACACGTGGCGGCTCGCGATTAGTTTTTTTTCTTTTTCTTTTTTAAAAAAATAAAAAAAAAATAATAATAAGCACCCTTTAACAAATCCTAGGTTAATGGTGCTTTTATATAACTATTGAATTGCCCCCCAACAAACAAGGCATATGAGACTAGCTTTGGCTTGTAATAAGAAGGGGGATGTTTCTAAACTTTAGAGATCCTCAAGATATCGCATTATAGAAAATAATAGTTTAGATAATATGATATATTATCCTTACATACTAACAAACATTTATCAAACGAAATATATATATATATATATATAATTACCTAAAGCTACACTTTTGGATTATACATTTAAACACGCATTACAGATGGCTCTAGACTCAGAATGATAGCTTTGTAAAAATATATAAATAGTTAGTCAATCAGTCTAAATTATTTAATTAAGAAAGTATATAAAAGGGTCACTAAAAAGTGTCGAATTTTCTAAGCAACCTAGCGAACAGTCGATATAAGATCAAACTCACCATGGGCTAAATTCAGATAATAAGACGAGGGTAAATACGTAAATCACCTAAAATCCAAGACTCTATATAAATAGGATCGTATAGGTGTAGTTCGAGTTGATAGACATAAATAAAAACACTCTCAAAACCTCTTCAATTTCTTCTTCTTACTACCCTTTAATGGTGTCTGACGAGAGCATGGTGATCAATTCTTCTTCATTTATAGACGAAGAGTACGAAGATACAGACGATGGGTTTCATTACCAGACCAGACGAAGCAGTTTGTCTAGGTTATCTATCTGCACGAGCTCCTTCCACGACGACGATGAAGATACCTTCACAAGCCAACCTTTGGAACTTGGTAACTTCATGTCTGAGCTGCCTATGGAGGGCTTAGACGATGACAGCGCTGAGGCGGACGGAGAAATCTCTGATGACGGTGAAGACTCAGATTCCGATAAGGAACCTACAGGGTTTTACTCTCTCCCGACGATCATTTCTCGTCGGAGAAGAAAACTCATTGTCTCCACTATTTTCAAGAAATATATCGAGATGATGAACGTCGATGGAAGTACTTTAGTTAAGCAAAGAAGGTACAGTCACGATTTTAACGTGTGGAGAGAGACATTGACAGAGACAAAAAACCGTTACGGCGAAGGAGGGGAATGAGAGTTGACAGTGGAAACGAAGGTGAAAGGAGGAAAGAAGCCGATGAAGATGGGTTTTGAGGAAGTGAAAGCTTGTAGAGATCTCGGGTTCTTCGACCTGGAAGTTGGGGGTCGGGTTTCAGTATCCACCGGGTCAAACTTTTCGAAAAAATAAACATAATCATATTTTTACCTAAAATAAAGACTTACAACACATATACAATACAATTCTAATTAGTGATAATATAAAATATGTTACTTCTAAAACTATACACTATTAATTCCAGATTTGAAAAATAAAATATCTTCTTAAATACACAAATTATTTTGGAATGTTGCAATTATGCATACCGGAACGACTACCTCTTGATACTGAAGTTACTTTGTTCCATCTCGTCCGTGTAAAATATCGAGTACCAACATTTTCCTGTGTCTGATGTTTTCTCCCAAAGACTGTGGTCTTATGATATAAAATCCGTTACTAAAATCCCTTACTGCTAAAAATTTGTACTACTTAGTCCATAATTTGAATTTGTTTATGTCCGCACAGGGTGCGGGCGGTCACCTAGTGATAATGTAATTAAGGGCAACTAATTAGGGATGTAATGGAACAAAGATACGCTGGGCTGATACACTTTGTTAACTTTAAAAGGTAGGTCTCGCTAATATATATATGTGCCAAAAAGATTGTCTTCGTCACGCTTAGCTTATCTTGTGTGGTTTTATATTCTCATATGCGCCATTTTCGATGCCCCTCCCTTTATTCTTTTCTTTCTTTCCTTCAGTTTTTAGTTTTGTTTTTTCGACAAAGAAAAATTACGTGAACCTTTGTCCAAAAAAATAATAAAAAAAAATAAGTGAACCAAAGGTGAAGTATTCTCCCTAGATCATTACAGTCTTCAACTTCCTACTTGTCCGATATAGTTATGAACCCCTTTAAAGTCATTTAGTTTACGACTAGTGAATTCTTTTACTATCTACACTCCTTAAAAATAAATTTTATTATTTTCTTGCATATATTAAAACACACACATAAAATATTTATCATAAATGCGTCATTTCTTTTTTCGTTTATCAGTTTCCAATAACTAAAATTTAAATCAATAATATAACAACAAACTCAATTATTTTCTTGAAATTTATAATTTCTTATTATTAACTAATTAAATTTTATATAAAACATAAAAAATCTGTTCATTACAGTTGTATGTATTTTGGAACAGCTTTGACCTTAGACTATTAGTCTTCCCAGCCATGATGACTATAACAACTGATACTCCTAAGCTAACGGTGAACAGAATTCTAAAAAAAAAAAAATTTAGGGGCTTCACCGTAAAACATAGATGATGTCTCTTTATATAGTAAATATAGTGTCTACTACGAATTGGATTTTCTCATATTGGTTAAATATGACCGGACCACCAAATAGAGGTATGATCTCACCATATATTATAAGCTATCGATAAGACATATTCTCCAGGGTTTTCTTCTAAGTCCGCTTGCCTAAAACGTAGACACAACTGAGCCAAGGATGGCCACTACAAACATTATTGAAGATGGATGTCTAAATGAATATGCTTAATTTCTCCCATGATGGCCATTACGTGGGCACAATTAGTAACCTGTTGTGAGCGTTGACAAAGAGAAGTATCATATCCATTTGATTGTCCATTTTGCTGATAAACAAACACTAGCAAATCAAAATTTGTGAAAATGGAATGAGGGAATATATAATAAGAGACTAATACAATTTGTAGTGTCATTTAAACGTATGGTACAGTCGTTTATGTAACTATATAGGTCTGAAGGTTTTTGAATAAGATGGAAACTTTTAATTAGAGAAAAAAATAAAATTGTAAAAGAGGTTAAACAAACAAAAATATTTTAAATACTCTTACTTTTTTTAGCGGTTAGTTAATGGAAATACTTTATCGACAAGAATACTCGCCAACTACGTTTGACATTTTGCTAGATAAAATTATAAGTTTGTTGTAAAAATTTCAAATTTCAATATAATATAAGAAAAAAAAAAAGTGTAGTTTTTTTTACTGTCTGGTGAATATAACTTAAAACTGTAGTGTGTTCTTAGTGATAATTGATCAGCATGAAAAATAGCAAGCTAGATGATGATAATTTAACTTGAGGTACTTAATCGGTTTTAATTTGTTCTTTCAATCAAATTTGAACCTGAAATTACTTTCAAAAATATAATTTGCATTTATAGATTTGTACAACTAAAAAAATCTAAAGTAGTTTAAAGTTTAGTTAACGTTTAACCAAAAATCTAAAAGTTTAATTCACATACATGTATAAATAAATAAATAACAGTTAGAGCCCTCAACTTTTGTCTTTGTTCTTCTTTTTCATCGATCAAACTAACTTTTAATTTGAAAAACAACAAAAAATCTAGAATGTATCCAAAGTTGTTAACAGGTAGCCACATGTATAACAAGTGACAGGTGACAAGAGAATAGATACTTTGCTTGAGCAGAGCGAGCGAGTGGAGCCCATTATGAATATGGGCCTACCAAAGTTCTTCTTCCTCTTTATCGTAAGCCTCAAAAACATAAACTTCGAAAAAGATATTATTCTCCTCTCACTTTTTGTCTCTGTTGTGTGATGATCAAGCCGCTATTTCTGAACTCATCTGACGGCCTACGTTCTCAATCTGGACCCTACAAGTTAATCGTAGCCGTCGAATAGATAAAGATGTTTGGTCAAGTTGACGTGGACCCACAACAAGTCAATGTGGGTCCGAGGATTTTGGAACCACCGACGCTTTCTTTTTCCGTATATATACGGTCCACCTATATAATTATATTTTTGATTAATTATCTACAAATAAATCGTAATGAAAGTTTTCACTTTTATCATGATCACCAAAGCAACGCGTATTAACTTTTCAAAAATCAAATTTTCGTTAAGAATTTAAAACTGGAAGCAGAACATATGATTGAGTAATCCTCTTAACATTTTTTTTATATATATTTAATAAATTAGGGAATATAGATGAGTCATGAGACTGAGAATTACCCACCAAAAATCCTACATTATTTCCAGAAATAGAACATTCAAAGGAAGCTCCGTAGTTTACGCTTTGGTGTCCATATATATAAAAGAAACTTACAAATATTGTTATAACCAGATGAACGAATAAAAAAATCAAACAATATAATAAACTAGGGAATTACATACCAACGTTAAGTGGGTCCAGTGGTAAAAAAGTTACTGTTGTAACTACCGCCACTCGACTTCAATTTATATTAAAATTAACTATTTACAATGTTTGGATTCTCGGTAAATAGGTGAAATAATCTTTTTTAAAAAAAATCTAAAACAAAAAATTACGGAATTACAGTTTTAGATATAAGATTACCTGAGTCATAGGTGAACATTGTGAATTTTAAAGTCCAGATAGATATCAAAGAAAGAATTTCTAAAATTGAAATGATAATTTCTTAATATTAAATATAGCAGTATTAAGCTAAAAAAATGAAAGCTAAAAAAAAACAATTTGTAAGTGTGAACTAAGTATAGTAGATGTGGTTTTGAGTGGAGACAGCAATCCCGAGGCGAAGGGTCCTCTTCTTGCTTCCTTCTTATTCACACCCCAACCCCCAAACTCTTCCTTGCCTCATCACCTCTCTTTCTTCTCTCTCTCTAGATTTTGTTCATGAGCCTTGTCTTAAGATTCTAACTCTCCCCCAAACTAAACAAGACAGTACACAATATGGGTCTCACTTCTCTTCAAGTTTGCATGGATTCTGATTGGCTCCAGGTATCTCCAGCTAAACTTCTTTTTTGCATTTGCATTTACGTAATTTACGTTCAAATTTAGTATATTTCCTTGAAAGAACATGAAATTAAAACATTTGACAGAATAATTTTGTTAATTGTGTAAAGGTAATAATCATATGCAAATGGAAGTTCTGTTACGTTTACGTTTGACATATTCTTTACACAACTGAAAAAAAAAAATCTTTTAGTAGATGTGATTTTTGTTTCTTATGATTTTGTTTTTGTCTCATGCAAATGTCTCATGTGAAACAAGTTTTAGACCTTAATCGTATTTGGCGTGGGAAAGATAAATTCTAGCATAAAAGTACGTTTTTATTGTGGTGAATTTTAGGTCTTTGTTTGAAACTTAAAAGGAAAACGATTATATAGATTTTACATTGTTAACGCATTTTGATATGGTTTTGTTAATTGTTACATTAGGAAGCTGAGTCATCAGGAGGAAGCATGTTAGACTCTACAACGACTTCTCCATCAGCAGCCGACATACTAGCAGCTTGCAGCACTAGACCACAAGCCTCGGCCATGGCTGTAGCCGCGGCAGCTCTGATGGACGGTGGAAGGAGGCTGCGTCCACCTCACGACCATCCTCAGAAGTGTCCTCGTTGCGAGTCAACACATACTAAGTTTTGTTACTACAATAACTACAGTCTCTCTCAGCCTCGTTACTTCTGCAAAACATGTCGCCGTTACTGGACCAAAGGAGGTACCCTAAGGAATATTCCGGTCGGTGGTGGCTGCCGGAAAAACAAGAAACCCTCTTCCTCTAATTCCTCATCCTCCACTTCTTCCGGGAAAAAGCCGTCCAACATTGTCACCACCAATACAAATGACCTTATGGCTTTAGCACATTCTCATCAGAATTACGAAAATGCCCCTCTCGGGTTTTCACATTTTGGTGGGAATGGGATGATGGGGTCTTACACAGCTCTCGGTCATAGTAACGTTGGTTTCTTGGAAAGCAAGTATGGCGGTTTGCTTTCACCCAGCCCTAGACCTATTGATTTTTTGGACAACAAGTATGATCTCATGGGAGTGAACAATGACAATCTGGTCATGGTTGATCATGGAAGTAACGGTGATCATTATAATCATCAGATGGGTATAAATCACGGATTAGGTCTTAACAACAACAACAATGATGATGGTGGTGGTCTCATGGATATCTCTACAAGCCATAGACTTATGCTAGCTAATTATGACCATCAACATTATACTCATCATGAAGATAATCAAAGGGTAACATCAATAATGGATGTGAAGCCAAGTCCAAGGCTTTTATCGCTTGATTGGCAACAAGGTCAAGGCTACTCCGATGGTAGCGGAGGAAAATCTGACGGCGGTGGATACGTTGGTGGCGGTTATATCAACGGCTTAGGCTCGACGTGGAATGGTTTGATAAATGGCTATGGATCGTCCACTAAAACAAACTCCATGGTTTAATAAATTAATGTGACAACTTTATTTCTTGTCGTTATCAACTACTAGTAGAGAATCAATTAATTAAATTAGTATATGGGTTGGTTTTAAGCAAGTTTTACTTTCGTAATTCATTGCTGAGAGTAATCTTAATTAGGGAGTTCAGATATATTTTTCGTTTTTGTGTGTGGTCGTGTGGTTGAGGACCTTTGATGTCTAATGTTTATTTATATATGAATAGAACCCATTCTGTGTTTTAATAACTTAGCTCTATACTACTTCGAAATTTATTACAAAACCTATAGAATAATTAACTTCAGTTTCCAGAAGAGTGGATGAGTTATATATCGTGATGCCTTTTATTTTCTGTTTGCTATTTTATACCTGATGCTAATACTGAGTCTTCGCAAAACAATGACCTAAAAAAAGCGGGAATTGTTAATCAAATCATCCCATAATCAAACACTTACGTAACGGGGACGAGTCTAAATTTTTCTATATAAAACGGGAAGTTGTTATGACAAAACTGATCACATTTGCGCCAGATAATAGTACTTTACCAATTGCAGCCATGGAGGATACATGCAGATCAAGTAATTAAGGTTTTATGGAATGGCTTCCTTTGTATACAGTACGATGTTTCCAGCCATCACGATGATGAGACAATCACACACACACACACGCACTATCTTATCCATTTGGTTGTCAATGTCCATTTTAAAAAGACGCAACAAATCAAAAGTGAGAGTTGTGTGAGATGAAATGAGAATCGACTCTTTCTTTCAAAAACAACAAGCTACTCATACAATGAAGATCACTTTTGTTATACATAAAGAGACACTAGCATTTCAATTTCGACGGAATCTCATAAACTTTTACAACAAATAAAAATTCAGACACTAGCATTTCAATTTCAGTTTCCAAAAACATAAGATGAATGTAGATGACTAGATGTCAAGTTATATATCGCAATATCTTCTTTTACTATTTGCTATTGTAGGATCAAATAATCGAAAATCTTATTCATGGATTTTATCAATAAGAGGAAGTAAAACATTATAATAGATATTGAGCTGTAAGATGCGTATCTTACGGACTAAGATTGTGAAGTTCGTGAAACCCATAAATACTCTAAAAACTAAAGGAACAATTTGAACATAAATACACATCTTACAGCTCATTATTTCTAATAAACATAGTCCTTAACTGAGAATAATTGACATTGTAAAGAACATAACACATTTTCAAATTGGAATATATTCTAAAGAGAACTCAAGAGATAGAAAGCTAATTTATCAAAACAATACATGCATCAGAAGACAAGATCATCTACTGATGAGTTAGCTAAACCTCTAGTCTGGAATGTGACGTTAATAAACGTTACACCAAAAGTATAATAAACAAACGTTACAGAAGCCAAATTAAAATGGAAAAATAGAAAGAAACTGATTTTTTTTCTTTCTAATACAACTGCTTAATAATATTAAGTTTAACGTTCTTCAACTCTTCATATATGTTTGTTGTTAAATAACCAAAGTATTTATACCAAATAAAACCCGGCTAGCTTTTTCTTTTTTAAAAATTAAATCCGACCGGTTTATACGGGCTAGCTCAATCTCGACCCGATCCTAGGGACATGTTTATTGCAGGTCTCTTATCATGGAGTTCTTAGCTTTTCTAAAAAACGTTTCTTAACTTTTAACTAAGAAAACTTAAGAACCGTCTCTTAAATAATAGACCTAAGAGACGTCTCTTAACGGAAAAATTAAAAAAAAATTAAAAAAAAATTAAAAACGTGAAATTATAAGTTAAGAACCCCGTATAAGAGACCGTGGATAAACATGGCCTAACATTGCGTCCAACGGTTACTCACTAAACCGGACGGAGAAAGCTTGTTTCGTGATGAGGCCGCAGATAGTTCTGTTCGGCGATTCAATCACGGCGCAATCGTTCAGATCCGGCGGGTGGGGATCTGCTCTCGCCGACGCGTACTCTCGCAAAGCTGATGTCGTGGTGCGTGGCTATGGAGGCTACAACACCAGATGGGCTCTCTTCTTGCTTCATCACATTTTCCCTCTCGTCAGATCTCTCTCTCTCTCTTTCTCCAATCAATTTTGATTTTTGAGATTTGATCCACACACATAATAGTCGTTGATGAAATGAAAGAACTGATTCTTGTTTGAAAAGGACAAAGTATGTTAAGAGATCTGACAAAACTCTTGTCATAACGAATGTATGTGTTTGTCAAGCTGTTGATGGAGCTGTGTTTGTTTTGGTGCTTGAATCTCAGTGTCTCTCTGTCTTTCTTTGGTTAGGGATCTTTGGCTCCACCTGTTGCTACGACCATATTCTTTGGTGCAAACGATGCAGCTCTCAAAGGCAGGACCAGTGATAGGCAGCATGTCCCTGTGGAAGAGTACACCGACAACATCAGAACAATGGTTCTGCATCTCAAGGTTCGACATATGCTAATAACTAACCCTAAACTGCATTTCAAGATGTTACTAATGACTCTGTTTGCAGAAATGTTCACGGACCATGCTAATTGTGCTTGTAACTCCGCCACCAATTGATGAAGCTGGACGCCAGAGCTATGCAGAGTAACTAGGCTTTTTACTTCATCATTATCTATCTTTTCGCTTTGTTCTTCAAAACATTTTTATATTATTAGTCTGATTTACTGATCGTGCTTACATCAGATCAATCTATGGTGATAAAGCTATGAAAGAGCCTGAGAGAACAAACGAAACCACAGGAATCTACGCACAACATTGTCTTGCATTGGCCGAGGAACTCGGTCTCCGATCTGTCAACCTTTGGTCCAAAATGCAGGAGACTAATGATTGGCAGAAAAAATACCTAAGGTCCGCATCATATATATCCATTTATTGATTCGTAGAAACACTCATCTCCTCCACCGTTCATTTGTTTATAAATGGTTCTTCTTGCTCGTTGTTAAGCAGTGATGGACTCCATCTCACACCTGAAGGCAATGGAATAGTTTACGAAGAAGTTTCAAGAGTGTTTAGAGAAGCTTGGCTCTCTCCTGATGAAATGCCTTTTGATTTCCCTCACCATTCTCAGATCGACGGTGAAAACCCATCCAAAGCTTTCCAGGAGCGTTGCTTATAAGATTTGATCGATTACAGCTTTCTTTGAGTTTCTTTTTATGCCATGTTTTTTTACCGACATGGTTTCTATATTCAACACTTTTATCTATCTTTTAACACTCTAGTCATTTTCTTTTTCTTCCATCTCTTCGTTCAACCTACATCAATGATTTTGTTTAATAAAAGTAAACACCCTATTTTGTTAATTAATAATAATTCTTTTTATATTTAAATTAAATAACTTATAAAGAATTTAAAACGATATATTTTTGTATAAAAAATAAAAATAAATTATTTAATTTATAATAAAATTATTAGATTTAAATAACCAAAAAAATGAAAATATCAAAAAAATTTAGAAAGTAGTACATGTGATCGATGTGATCGGTGGTTCCTACTTTCTTTTTATTCAACATGTTAAATCTTTTCAACACCAAATAATCCATTTCATCGAATTTCATTTTTCAACACTCTCATTGTAATAATTAAGCTGTTGAATCTTTTATTCAACACCCCTATGTAAATAGTCTTAGGTTGATAAATACTCTCTGTTTTAAAATATCCACATTTTGTAAAAAGGAATGCTTGATTTTTTTTACTAATGCATATATTAGATAACAATGGTAAATTGTACACTTGAAAGAAATTAATTGTGTTTATTTAACTGTGAATAGATAAAAATTATGGAAAAAATTATCACAAAAAATAATATATTTATAACTAAAATTTAACAATATTTTTTAATATGCGTGAAAACTTCAAAACACACATCATTTTGAATCGGAGAGTACAATATTAATGATTTAGGAATTAGTTAACCTTTAATAATAATAATAATAATAATGTATATGTAGTCAATTTCAGTTTAGGAATCTTATAAAAAATTCAAAAGATTTATTAGGTAAATATTGTAATCTATTAACTATAACGTTTTATTTTTAATAATAATAATGTATATGATATATAGGAAATTGCTATTATTGTTTTTTTAATACCAGGAAGTTCGTTCCAACGATTAATATTATTTTTTAATTTTAATTATTTATTTAATAAAATAAATTTTAAATTTTTTTTTTGGTAATTTATATATTTTATTTATTATCTTTACGATATTAACCACAATAATTTTTTTAATATGGGGTTCGGATGTAAAAAAATAATTTTGTAAATAATAATATAGATAGATAGAGATAGGTAGATATGATAATCAATATATCATCATCATAAATAAATAATAAATTAAACTTTCAAATTATTGAATTTATCTTCATTTAAAGATTGGTATATTTCATAAAAAAAAAAAAAAAAAAAAAGATTGGTATATTTCATAATATTTCAGCGCATAGCTGGGAAACTTCATAATATTTCAGCGCATTGCTAGGAAACCACCTAGACCTAGTCCTCATTATCAGAGGAGAAAAAAAAAAAAGAAGCAAGTCATAACAAACCTCAGTATGTCTTTTGTTTCGTGTTAACTTTTCTTTTATCTTTCACAGAAGAGAACATAGACAATCATGCCGCAGAGGAAGAGAGGGAGCAAAGAGAGGAAAAAAAAACATAAGTCTTTACGACAAGATCATCAACGTGCAGGAGAATAGTTACCACAATCATCAATCAATATCCCTTTTGATCTAACGGTCGAAATATTCTCGAGACTACCAGTGGAATCACTAGCGAGGTTCCGATGTATATCGAAGCTATGGTCATCTAGTATCATTACCGAGTCGATCAAAACAAGGTCTTTGACTCAGCCACGTCAGCTCATCATTTTCCACAACTCTTCATATATCTCCACGAATACTTATCCTCTTAACAACATTAACACAAGAATCGTACCCGCAGACAGAGGTAGTCGTACACTATTACGCCGCAGCTTCTTCATCTATGGATATGTCCGAGGGTTAATATGTTATTACACCAACACTAATCTGTTTGCGATATACAACCCTACCACTAGACAAAACGTTTTGTTGCCCATGGTCGGATCCTATAAAGAAAACAAAGCCTTTGATGGATTCTCTTAGCAGCGAGAAACATGAATGGTGTAAGGTTACTATTGCCATGTCTCCTCCTGATAGGTTAGATACTATTAGTATGGGTTATAGCTTTTTTATGTGTGTGCTCTCGTTCTAGCGACAACATTCCTAACATGGTTGGACTCATTGCACTAGTAGTTTTTCTTTTTCTTTCTCTATAGCTCAATATAAACTTACTTAATTTGTTTGGCGGATTCTTTGGTTATTATCCCGTTTGATTATCAATAAAAAAAAGTGTTTTGCATTTGCATGATTATTAGAGGGTCGCAAAACTTTTTAATCAAGTTTAGGATATAACACTCGTATTATATGGGACAAGAATAGTCTAAGATTATTACACTTGTCATGTCCACTACACACCTCATCTATTAAATACGTGTGTCATTGGTGTCACTGTTAATGGTAAGATTGTGATGATCCACAAGAGATAAGATTCTGCTGATCAAATGGTGTAAGGATACTATTGTGATCTAAAGGGACAAAAAAAAAAGAGTAATAAAAGAGTTGAATATGAAAGCACCAATGATATCACGTGGGTCGGTTATACCTTGCACCGATGACAGACCGATCGGTTTGATTATATTGTCCACCGATGTATATTTTTATATATGATTATATAAATAAAAAAATAAAGATTTTGAAAGCAAGTTGACAAAATCCAAAAGATATGCAAAATCTCTCGATTTTATATGTTCCCTCTTTATTTTCTATCAACTTTTGAATATATATACATCTCTTCAACCTCCATTGTTCCAACATCATATTCTTCAATAACATTTAATCTCCTCTCTATTTCTCTTCAAGATCCAAATAATATAACATGGCTGAGGTGATGCTACCTAGGAAAATTGAGATGGTTAACGTTCCTTCCAAGTTTACATCACCTGACCTTCTTCATGTTCTCGCCGTCGACGACAGCCACGTTGATCGCAAATTCATAGAGCGCTTGCTCAAAGTCTCTTCCTGTAAAGGTACTTTTTTATTTTTTCAACCTTATATTATTTTTTTTCAATCTTGAAAGCTTCTTGACATGTTGTGTGTTTGGTTCAGTTACTGTTGTTGATAGTGCGACAAGAGCTTTGCAATACCTTGGACTCGACGTAAACGAGAACTCCGTTGGTGTTAAGGTAAATAATCAGTTTTTTCCCTATATATACTTTTTTTGTTCTGTTTCTTGAGAACGTTTTTGATATGACTTTAAGTGTTTAATGGTGTTTTGTTTTGTCAATCTTTTTTTCAGGATTTGAAAGTAAATTTGATTATGACGGATTACTCTATGCCTGGCATGACTGGATATGAACTCTTGAAGAAGATCAAAGTAAGCACACTACCATGCAATCTGATAATTTTGTTGATTCCAGTGAGTTAAATCTGAGTATTTATACTAATCTAATCTGTATTTTTTTCACAGGAATCCTCAGCTTTTAGAGATGTGCCTGTGGTGGTTATGTCATCTGAGAACATTTTGCCTCGTATTGATAGGTATATTTTCATGCTCTTAGTTACATGTTTATATAGTCAAAAAGTTAATAGTAAATTTGGTGAATATATTAAGTTTACAAGTCTTGAATGATGTCTATGGTAAAATTACTTTTTAACCATAATCTATTAGATAAATCAGTGTGTGATCATCAAGTTATTTGATTGCATAATTAATCAAAGTTGAGATTTGGTGATATTTCATGGGTCCCAAGATGATTTTTGATGTTTCTAAATCTATTACTTTTGAGATTTGATTCTGTTTCTGGTGATTGTGATATATTACAATAAGAAAATAGTTGGCAATGATGTTTGGTTGCCTAATCTTTGGTAGGGTATTGTGAAAGCCACCTCACATGCTTTTCCCTGGACCAAATTAAATAATAATGCTTTTATAAAATGGCCAACTCAATTTATGACATGTCCATGTTATAGTTGTTTGCTACATACACAACAAAACAAACATGCACAGAAACTTATTGATCGAAAAGTTATTAACTTTAATGAAATTGTACTAAATTCTAATTTTTTATATTCAATTCAGATGTCTTGAAGAAGGGGCTGAAGATTTCTTACTGAAACCTGTAAAACTCTCGGATGTAAGAAGAATAAGAGATTCTCTGATGAAAGTTGAAGATTTATCTTTCACAAAGAGTATTCACAAGAGAGAGCTAGAAACAGAGAATGTCTACTCTTTGGATTCATCTGTTCCCTCGCAGCTCAAACGCACAAAGATCTGAACTCTTACCAAGCAGTCTCCCATGACATGAACTTAAAAGGGAGCTTTAATACACAGAGCCTTATAGATTCAAGCCTAAACCCTGATGATTCTTCTTCAGATTAATCGCCTATGCAATTTTCCAGCCCTTGTGTCTTTTTTTTGCCGAGTAAGACTCAGTGTTGACAGAGAAACAGGGCTTATCCAGATGGCTATGTTAGCATGTAAATGGTAGTGATAAATTACAAATAGATTTTTTTTTTTTTCTTACAAGAGATTGTAAGCTGGTTTTATGAAAGTTGGCTAATCATAAAATAATCAGGAGTTTTACTCTAAATGTGAATGCCGATGAATTACAACAAACTAAGCTCAAGAGACAAAGACCAGATACACAAATAATGAGAACTGCTCTCAGATGATTGTATAAAGCAAAGCTCTAGTAATGAGTAACTTTTATAACTCTATAGCAACATAATAACTTTAGACCTTTAATGGTATTATCATCACATGAATCATTGCAGACCAAACAACTGAAAATAGCATTATTAAAACTTTATACTTGAATTCTCTGTACCAGTTTTTATGTATTCACATACCACACTACATCACCATCAGGTCCATCACCACAGTGTTCGATGACAAAGGAAACAAAGATCAAAGTTCTCGAGTGACCAAAGACAACACTATAGCCACATTACCTAAAGCAGGAGTGATGCAACATGCGGGGATGAAAACAGAGAAACAACACGGGTTTGCGAAAACCACACCTCTCTTTTTATCAAAACCTGCAAAACATGCTAGAAGAACGAGCCAACCGAATTGTAAAACCACCACCTTGAACACTAGTCTCAGCCTTGATGGCATTCTGTTCATATGGCTTCCTGCATCCTGGACAACGCCCATCTCCATCACAAATCGTCTTGTGGCAGAAAAGACAGAGCCTGAATCCGCAAGGACATGGAAGGAAACTCGAATCAGTCAAGTCCAAGTCTTCATAACAGATGGGACATGAAGACGGAACCGAGACAGTGCTATAACGCTTGTCCAACTCCGGAAAACTAAGCTGCTTCCCCAAATTAGGTAACCCCTGAGGGCGAAAATTATCATCTGGCCTCCAAGCTCGATTGTTCTTCTCCTTTCTTGATGGCATTCTCAAACAGTCCTGCTCTGCATCTCTGATGATCGAATCATCCACATTAGAAGCTGAATGTCCAACACTCTCTTGCTCTTTTACAGACTCATGGAGGATATTCTCTTCCTCTGCTTCTAATGCATCAGCAAGAGCTTCCCAATCATCCACACACTCTTCACCATCATCATGATCATCTGCATGATCCTCTTCAGTTATGTTATCAGAGCAAAAGTCACTGCAGCTACTACTACTCCCACTGAAGTTAGTGCTTATATCAGTGCCTCCCATGGAGCTACTTGAAGGTGACTCCATAAAGCTCTCATGACGAACATGAACATCCCCACCATTAGTATCCTCTTCCCTACGCAACCCATCTGAATTCTCCACTGGCTTATCTCTTTGATCAGGAATTTCACTGGGATTCACACTCTTCTCCTCCTTACACACCTTATTGGCCACCGCAACTAATTTTGAAAACCAAAACCCATTAACCAAAAACGACAAAAGGTAACAACTTTGGTAGACACACACACACAATTGAAAAAGATGAAGGCTTTACCTTGAGAAAGCCATTGCTCACGACGGAGACCGAGCTTGTTCTGCTTCATCTTAGCCGACTTATTGCTCTGCCAACGCAATGCAATCACAAAACCCAAACAACGAATCACAGAGAGAAAGTGAGATTAAACCGAAAAGCTAATCAATTTCAGATAAATAGATGATATCTAAAGGAGAAAGTAAGGAGCTTTGAAAAAAAAAAAAGACTTTACCCTCTTCTTCTTTGCGAAATCTCTAGCGTTAGGAGCTGATGTAGCAGAAGCGTTGGTGATCGAATCTGAAATCATGGTTTCGGAGATGCCTAGCAAACACAGAGTGGAGAGGAATTGAAGAACTGAAATTAAGATTGAAGATTCTCAAAAACCCTAATTCGATTGAGACTCGAGAGAGAAAGAGGAAACTTGAGATTTTTATTTGTTTAATTAATTAAATCAACAAAAGATATGAAAAAAAAACAGAGATAATGTAAAGGATAACGGAAACTCCTCTTCTCCGTTCAGAAATTTCGTCTATACGTAAAATGACTATATTACCCCTAGTTTTGACATTAGCAAATACTAGCAGGTATGGTCTCCTCTTTGAGTCGGTGAATGCGCACGTGTGAGATAAACTATATTTACAAGTATGAGAAAGTAAATACTCTCTCGTTTTAATTTAGATGATGATTTATAAAGTTTATATTGTTTCAAAATATATGATGTTTTGAGATTTTAAGGTAATTTTTAAAGTTTTAAGGTTAGATTTAATTTTATTAAAAACTATTCAACCAATAAATTTTTACAGTGTTTTTTATAATTAGTTAAATAATTTTAAAATTATATTTTTAAAAGTAACTTCTAAATAAATATGAATTTTTTAATCTTTGTGCATTAAGCCAAAACATCATCTATTAAAAAACAAAGTATATCGTATTATTACTTTTTTGTAAGTGTTTCTCAAAAGATTCAGATAATATTTTTTCTGTGGAGTTGTTCAGTTTTTGAGCAATTGCAAACTTGTGAGTGAAAACTCTTGTATGATTCTTTATTTTGATATGAAGATTTTATGTTTGATAAATAACTTTTTCATATTATGGTTTGGTTTTGTGGCTTTTTATATCATTTTTTATCATTGATTCATGTTTTAGTCAAACACCAAAACAATAATATATGTAACAAATTTTTAGTAAGTTGACAAATTATGAAACGTTGAAAATTTAGTTTTAGTAAATGAATTAAATGTTTTAAATTAGTCAATCTATTTTATTTTGGTAACATAATACTTCTTCTATTTCATAAATATAACTTTTTGATATTTTTATAAATATTAAAAAATACATTAAATCAATATAATAAATGTATTGTTTAATTTTTATCATAAAATCAATTAATTTTTTTGAAGTTTACAAAACTTTCATAAAATACATAAAACTTTTATCTTTGTAATTTTTTTTTTAAAAACTACTTATCTTAATTAAAAAGAAAGAATATATAATTAGTAAAACATTATAGGTTTGGTGAATGACATGAGTTTTTTTTGTACTCAATGGCATACATGCAAATGCCATCGTTTTCTCTCTTTTTTTTTGAAAAAAAAAGCTAATGGCACATTACTTTTATAAATGCTAAAAAAATTTAGATCGTGTCCATCTGAAATCTAGAAATGAAAAGGATACACTGAATCTTCTTTGATTTTATTAGTATATTATTAAGTTTAAGAAATACACAAGAGCTCCATCTGCCACAATCAAATGGGTTTTCTTTTCTTCATTTAATTACAGTTTGATTGAGAAAAACAACAATACAAAGAGAAATCAAATGATCAAAAACTCAAATGTAAAAAAAAAGGAAAAATATGAATTAAAGTTTTAGCTTGTAGATTCTGATATGCTTTGAAGAGAAGGCTGCCAAGCTCTAACTTTGTTGGTAGCTCCTGTGTTTGTCCCACTCTGCTTCTCATGTATCTTTCTCTGTTAATCAAACCTTAATCTAATCAATATCCTTTCATGAACCCATTTCAGAATTCTTACAAAACTTGTTTTCTACTTAGCAAATACAACTAATGATTGTTTTAGTCTGACAAGTAAAACTAAAATGAAATCTATATATGTATATATATACCTGAGAGTCTTTGTCAAGAGCAGATTCAGATCTTAGGGTTAATGATTTAATCTCCTCTTCTTCAACAGAAAATTCTCCATGGATCTTCTTCATCTTTTCAGATTTCTTGGCTCTTAATCCTTTCATCACCTCTATAATTAAAAAAAAAAAACACAAAAATTATTTACATAAACAAGATGATCAAAGTCAAACGTGAAGCTGAAGAAACACATTGGAGAAAACCCCTAACACCTAGAGTTTGTCTTTTTTTTGCATGAGAGTGAGTGAGTGATAATACCTTCAGAAGAGACAAGTCTATACACATGTCCGAGCATGAGATTATCGGAAGGACGGAGTAGTTTGATTCGGGTGACGCGGAGAGAGCCACCGTTAGGTACGGAGGAGGAGATGAGGAGAGCAACGTGGTGACCGGGATGAGACTTAACCACCTCGCTTGCGCTCACTGTAGAGTAATATCTATCTGACTTGCCGTCTGGTCGTTCTAACACCGTGGTTGCCGTCTCCACCGCCTGACAGTTCCCCATTTCACGGTGGGAGATAGAGGAGTGAGAGAGTAAGCGTTGGTGGGAGGTCTATATTTGGTAGAATATAGCCTCTTACTTTATATATATATATATATATATACTAGGACCATTTTACTTTTAGATCAAAATTTAACATTTCTTTATATATACTTTTCATAATTTATTCTCTTTTACCTAATTTTTAGTAATTATATTCGGTCAGATGTTTAACATTAAATAAACACAACAATGGAGATAAACGAGTAGGTTTAATACCACCATAACTAATTATATTATAGTGAAGTGATAAGAGTTAAACTGAATAAGAGTTAAACTGAATGAGAGATGGAATAATAATCATCGACATTGCTTAATTATTTTGCTTTCCAATGTTTTGGATTGTCCGTACAAAACCAAGTGCTTGCTTGGCTGGAATCTTTAAAGGAAATTAGATTCTCTGTGAATTTTAATCAAGTCCTTAGGCCTTTTGATACTTTGAATCTATTAACCATTTTGATTCTTGTTTATGCCAACATATTTTGCTTAACTTCGCCTTAATTAGTTACTAGTACTTTTAGAAACTAATCAATATCTATCAGTATATCCAATATAAAAAAAAAACAGCTTAGTCTAGATACTAGGTTTCTGTATACAACGCTTACAATTTAAATTTGAAGATTAAAATTTCAGAATAAAAATAAAAAACGTATATGACAATCAACTTTATAAACCTTGGTATTTTTTAAAGCAGTGGTGAGTGTTTTAGGGAAAAATTAAAATAAGGAAATGACAACCAAAAATGAAGTAATAATACTCACTCCCTCGTGCAATCAACCTTATTCACATGCTTACTGTACACTTTATCTCGATCTCCTGAAAGTCAGTGTCGTATTAAGCGTTAATAATTGTGTACACATAATTAATTACGTAATGAGTTCGATCAGCCTTATAAAACAAAGCGATGTTAACTTTTTTGCTTGGCCATTAATTAATATAACAAGCAAAAGTTGTCCTAATGTCTTTTTCGAGTGTATTTATATTGCAGAGAGCCCAAAGACCTCACGCAAGAGTGAAAGGCCACGCACCAAATTTAAGCAAAAAAAAAGTGAAAGGACACTCTCTCGTATATTGACCATTTTTTTAAAAAGAAAACGTATTACTATATATCATTATGACAAACTGAGTAAAGAAAAAGCTGTTAAAGAAAAAAGCCAATTAATTAACTATAGATCTTATCGATATACATATAATTAACTATCTAACTATAAATATTTTCTAACTAATATACGTATACAAATAATCAATATTAATTGTTGAGCTCACAATCAAAATGTTTTGAAGTCTTACTACTTTTAGTCAGTTTGTTTTTTTTCAGAAACAATATATACCTTAATTCTTAATATGTATTATATATATATACCTTAATTGAATTTTTGGTTGAATTCATCCAATCAATTATTATATCAAGATAAACTTTTAAATTGAGTAAGAAAGAGAGGCAAAATCAAACTAAAATACTTATTTAGAAAACTAATCAAAATAACAAAGTTGTGTACCCTCGGATTTACAAAAAACAAAACGCATTAGGGAGAGATAGTAAGCAACAATACAACTGAAGATTCTTAGATTCATGATCATTCATTCTTGTAAACATGACTATATAAAATGTGAAAGAGATATTTAAAAGGTTTCCGAAGTTGTGAACGGAACAGAACAAAAGAACCAAGACGCAGAGGTCAAGAAACTGTCAAGGCAACAATGGCGAAACTCCTGAGCTTTCACCATTTTCTTTGTTTTTTTTTGGTAAAACTCTTTGCTTCTTCTTCTCTCTCTCTCTCTTCACTTCTAGACAGAAGGGAAATATTTGTTGAGATTGAAAGGAAGAGAGTAGAACTCTTCACTTCTTGTGTCACCTTTGAAAGATCTAAACTTGTCCCACCAATGCTTTCCTCTGTCTTTCCTTATCGTCGAATCTTTCTTGTGCAGTGTGTAGTCTAAGAAGAAGGCGACCACTCCAGCAACGAAAGGTTCTGATGAGAACGGGACATTCACCATATCGTTGAACTGTCAACGTAAGAGAATAAGAGTTTCATTAGCTCAGGCCATGCATGCTCATCAAATGGGTGGAGTTCTAGGCCTTCGCAGATCATTCTATCATGGAAAGAGAGAAAAGACAAAAAAAAAAAAGAGAGAGTTAGGTTACTACATACCCAACGACCGCCTGTGTGTACTGGACCATAGCCTTTGATTGCAGTGTACTCATTGAAGTATTGAGGGATTGACAAGCCAAGAAAGACAGAGAAGCCTAAGATGAACTTAGTCCTGAAGCTGTTTAAGTTGCAGAACTGAAGAAAACTCAATCCTCCAGCTCCTACGTAGGCAAAGAAGAGACAGTATAACGCAGCAATAATGGGTGCAGGGATTGACGCAAACACAGCTCCGAATTTTCCTGCATTAACACATGACAGATCATCAGTACAGATAAAATTTCAGCCAAAAGCTTTTTCTATTACCAGTTGAAGTTGGATTTGAGCTCAATACTTACCGAGAATAGAGAAGAAGATCATGAAGCCTGCAGCTATCTGGACAACCCTTCGACTACCAACTCTTGTCAAGGCTAATAGTCCAGCATTTTCTCTTCACAATAGAAAGAGAAAAGATACTTCATACCCATATATCCGGAGAAAATAATCAACACAGAACATGAATCATCTCAGAGATGCTTACATAGAGACAGAGGAACCAGCACCAGTGCCAAACAACCCTGATATCAAAATTGCGACTCCCTGATCCACAGAACATAATCAGCCTCAGAATGTGATCAATATTTATTCCACAACATTGTAAGCTCAAGTGTGATCAAGTTACCTGCCAGCCAACACCACGGCTGAGAATAGAAGGTGGCAACATCGTTGCACTTGCATATCTTGAGACAGCGATAAAACCACCCGTTGACTTTAATGGTCAGACATACACGAAAGAAACAAGAAGACATAATGAATAAACAGAATAACAGAGCATAATCAAATTACTTAGAAAGCTTAAAATGTGAAGAATATAGTGACATACCTCAACTAGAGCAACAAAAGAAGCCATCATCATTGCAAAAGCTTCTCCAGCATCAAACGAAGGAGCACCCCACTGGAAAGGCCATGGAACTCTTATCCTGAAAAAAGGAAAAAGAAAAGTACTATAACAACAAGTTCAATGAAGATCACTATTTAATCACTTTCTATCTTTTGATACTCTGATTATTCATGCTCTTTTGTTCTGCTAAAACTGCAAATGTTATTTTTGGGAGCTGCAGCCACATATATATAGGCTGAGTTGTAACCAATTACCATGGGGCAGCACCTATGATGCCAGCACGATCAGTCCGGCAACTTGTTTGTGTAGTTGGTGCAGCACCATTGTATGCTCCACCAACTGTAAGAAGGTGAGCATAGATCCATACAATCACCACAGCGAATATTACAGCAAACCGGTCAAACACATTTTTTCCTGATTTGATCACATGAGGCAGATACTGCAACAGGAAACATCAGAATATGAAATCAGGTAAACCATAAACAAATTTAGACCTTGTTTTCGGAGTTAGGGTAGAGTTATGTGTAAGTTATAATACTACCTGTGAAACAAATACGAGGATTAGAAGCTCAGGCAGCCCAATCTCTATGCATTTAGCAACCTGAAGTTAAAATGGAAATTAACAAATGGAAGCAAAAAAGGGAGTTTTTGGTCTGCTTGTAAGTGTCCTTAGAGTAAACTTACCCCTGGGAAACCAAACTCATATAGCCCAAATCCAACAAGACCCACCAGTGGAACAGCTGAAATAGGACTTAAGAACCTAATAATGAAAAACAAAAGGAATACTTACATCGCATTGTTTCAATATTGTGCAAGGAAAGAAGAATGTTTGAGACTACTTATTCCTCCAGACTAACCTAACAACATTACGCCAGAGGCCACTGAAACCAAGAATCATCTGTAGGGTTGAAGCAACAATCAATGCGCCTTGGGTTGCTCGCATAATCCTCTCAAAGCGCTGCAAAACAATTGAAAACGTGATCATAAACAGCACAAACAAAGAGTCGCATAAGAAGCAGTATCCACAAAATAAAAAATGAGAAGTCTATCATACATCTATAGGGTTTGAGGTATCACTGAATCTGCCTGAGAGGATGATGGAAATTGTGGTTGGTACAAAAGTGTAAGATGCTCCAATAACAGCAGGCAACCTGGTGCCGAAAAGAGTTTGGAGCAATGTGTTGATGCCGGAAACAAAGAGAATAGTCTGTACCACTTTTGCCTTCTCTTCCTGAAAACAAAACAGAATCATTCAATCACTAACTTCCTATGTATTAGAATAAGTTTTAAACTCGTTGAAGTGGCCTTACATAACCACCTCCCATCTGGGGAACAAGAGCAGTAGGTATGAGAACTGTAGTGCCGAGCATGACAAGGTAGTGTTGAAAGCCAAGGAGAATAGCTTCAGCTGAAACACAAGCATACGAAGAGATATGTAAGTCCAGAAACAGCTCAACAAGACTATTATTGGTGAAGAACATTATCTTGTGAAAACAGTTAAAGATTTGTTCATCATTCCGACACTGTCGAAGGTGTAGCTAGCTATAGTAACATCAAACAAATCTCATACAGACCAAAAAAAAACACAAATCTGGACATAGATTAAAACAAATCAGGCAAAAACACAAGTGAAGAGTAGTAGCCTTATGCTTAAAACTACGGAAAGTAAATCTTAAGAGCTCTCTAAGAAGAAAACACTTAGGTCGGTGGAGACATTGTTCTAGAAGAAAAGAGAGAAAGAGAAGGGAACGGACGCCAAGGAGGAGGACTGGTGATGCAGTAAGAGATGTTAGGAAGCTGATCTTTAGGAGGATGTGGTTGAGGTTCGTCTGCTTTCGGTGCTGGAGCTCCACCTCCCGCCATGCTCTCTTTCTTTCTCACTCTCTATCTCTGCAGACACACACACAAAAAAAGAAACAGTATGAAGAAATGAAGAAAACTTAAAAGCAGATCGGGGAATCTAGCAGAAGAAGAGAGGTGCAATGTGTAAGGTAAAGCACAAATCGGGGAGAACGAGCGATGAGAACTCACATCAGTGGCAGCTTCTGCGAGAAAAAAAAGGGAAGAAGAAGACGAAGACGAAGACGAAGAAGAACAGAAAGGAAAACAGCTAGCTAGCGAGCGATATAGAGACAGAGAGAGGGAGAGAGACTGTGTGTGAGTGTACAAAAGGTAAAGCCCCACAGAGAGAGAGAGAGAGAGAGAGAAGGGAGGAGGAAAAAGCAGCTTTTCTTTTTATCTTTTTTTTTCTGTAAAAGTCGAGGTTTAAAAATAAATAAAATTATTACATTTAGAGTTATGCGATGTGGACAAATGTTGTTACTAATCATCTTTGTTCTTGTTTAACTCACTGAATGAACAATCAAAAATCTTGTTACTGAGAATTAATCCTAGAAGCTAAGCTAGATTGTTACTATAACTAATGCATTCCTTTACTAAATTGGCTGATTAATGAATAAAGAGATGAAAGGGATGTGAACTAAGGAAGAGACGAGACAAGAATCTTTCCCTTTTTCTATTTCTTCCTTAAAGTGTGTCTTTTTCTTACTAATTATTAAATTTTAACCCCATCTCTACAGGTTTGGATTTTTTTTTTGTCAAATTGTAGCTAAAAAAGTTTTCATAATTATCTTATTGAATTTTGCCAAACCATAATTCTTCCATAACTTTCTATAAACAATAGGAGAAAATAAAACAAAACAAAATAATTAAAAACAGTAGAAGTTTGGGAATTTTTCCTCACCAGAATAGTGATTAGTGGTGATGGATTATATACAATGCTGGACTTTAAAAACCATTGGTGCTATCATTATTTTTGTTCATGTTGAAAATTTTATGCAAGTTAAAAAAAAAATAGTCTGTTTGCCCAAAAATGTATGTACCATCAAAGTTATATTTGTTTTGATCACTAGCTAGAATTTTCTAGTTTTGTTTTGAATATGCCCAGATAATTTCTGATTAAATTTATAGAAACTAAGTGGATGCATTATATCGAATAAATTCCTTGTGATTACTGACTATCAACATGGTAAAATAGGAATCACTTGAAGTCATCCACATGGACTGATTTTATATTAAGAAACTCGATTGGAGAATCTTAGTAGTATTGTCTAAATTGTATACATGAAGCATAAAACTAGAGATAATGAGCAACACACATAAAAGATACAGTATATGTCACGTCCACTTTTTCATTTGTAATCCCGTGATCTTTTGCATAAAACAATTATAAAGATATACTTTACCATAAAAATATTTATTTTGTAATCGATTTGGTGGGACGAGATATATATTCCACTGGCTGATGGGACTCAAAAAATTTTAATTTGGCCAACAAGCTTCTTGAGTACAACTTTATCAAGATAAACAAGGTTACTATTAAGAGGAGCTACGTATTTTATTTTCTACATTACAGTTAAGCTTAAGCTCAATGTTTTGTCAAAACCAGTGATGCATCGTTTTCAAATTAATTTATAATAACTAGCACAGCTGTTTTCGATCTCACCTTTTATACATATATATTGCCGACAAATTGCATATATAAGTAGCAAAAAAAAAAACAGTAATGTACTAAACTAAGAAAAATTCATAGTTTTAAAAAGTTTTTGTCACAAAATAATTAAAAAAAATAATCAAAATAGATTTTATTAAAGATTATAAATATACATTTATATTCTTATGATTAATTAATCTACATTTATGATTTAAAGTTATCAATTGGGTTTGAGATTGATGTTTAAAATTTTTAAAAATTAAAATAAATTTCAAATTTTTCCAACAAAAGTACTATTTTGATAATTTTTATTAAAAACTATTTTGATGATAAAAAGATTAAAAATATTATTAATACTTTTCACATTTGCATGCACAATAAAAAACTATCGCATCACCGATCACAGTTACCAGTTTTACACGAAATATAAACATTCGAAAATCTCATACACGTTTCTTTGAATGGGTCGCTTCGAATTTTTCTTAAAGTTCTTCACACGTTATGCATGCGAGTCTTTAAGGAAACACACAAGATTTTGAACATTTGAAATGAGATATGAATACATTATTTAATAACGTCAGTCAGTCATATACTAGTATATATAATTAATTTTGTGTATCCGACATGAAAACTCGGTAATTAATTGATGGCTAACCAGCTAAGATTGTTCGAAGGAGCTTCGCACGTGATTGAGAATCTGGCTTGAAACATTAAACAAGAACATTAATTTGCGAAAAAAAATTATTTGATTCATTAAGAATTTGTAAGAGAGCGAGTTTTCATAGTGTTTTATAAAAAAAAAGGTATGGAGAATGACCACATAATAATCATTGAGATTGTAGACTCATTACAAGTTGTTGTCAAAGTTGATATTGACGCAATGTTCTGAATTGCATATTATTTAGCTATCATGTAGTATGATTTGATTCGAAATTTCATATGCTCGAAAAATATTTAACAAAAAAAAATCTCCACTAAACTATTGTATAGTCCGACGAATTGGGAGTATTATCGGTTTATTATTATCATCGTGAGTGTGAACACAGAGGCCTAAAAAGTGTGATACAATACTTTTCTAAAAGTGTTATAAGAAATTAAAAGCCGACAGAAAAAGGATGAAATAGAAATCAACAAATTAATTTAATCGAAAAGAGTAAAAAGTGGGGACTGAGAGGAAAGGGTGCACATGGAAGAGAAAACTTTTTTGGCGTAACCTTTGTGAAATTACACAAATACAAAAACTCTCATGTGCCTTTCTCTACTTTTATTCCCCACAAAATTTTATAAGATTGCAATCTCATCTAAATCAATGTCTAACACGATAATGGGTTTGATTGATATGATAAATACACGTTTTCAACATAACAGTCTAAATATACATTCAGTAATACCACATGATTTGATTTACCACTTGGATGCAAAGTGCTTTTAAAAATGTTAATTCTCGTTTTCAACGTAACAGTCTAAATATATAAGTTGTTATAATGCACTTTTATATGAGCGAGTTAGTTTTATTTATACTATACTCACCAACTCGAAAATGAATAAGTAATCACACACTAGTTCCTTATAGTTTTGTGATGTGACGTGAACAGATATTAATTATTTGCTTTGCTTTGAGTTTTTACGGAAATTCAAATTTTATGAATCGAATCGAAATGAATAACAAATCAAATTTAAAGGGATAAAATGTTGGGTATTTTATAGTTTTGTGACGGGATGTTTAAGTGTGGCATAGTGTTATATTTCAACCTTTTTTTTTTTACCGTGTCTAACACAAAAGGTACTTTTTTTTAGAAAAGGAAAGAAAGGAAAAAGTGCATTTACTTTGAGCCAGATTAGGCCCAAGTATGTAAGACCGTTTATCCGTCCCAACTTGGGTAAGACCATTTTATCCGGCCCAACTTGGTTAACACAATCTGAATCATGTTCAATAATGTTTAGATGAAACTCTGCGTTTTGATCTTTGATCGTTGGAGGCTCCTATCCACACTACTGGTTCTCCTGCCGTTTCTTGTTATATAGTAGACTCTCATCAAAACTTCTTCGTCTGCGTTCGTCTTTGATCGCTAATAAAAGTTAAAATTAACATAAAAACTCGATTAAAATTAACATAGTTTCTCATAATGTCTGGTACGATTTGCAATGTGGAGATGATTTGAGATTTAACTCGAGTAAAGCCTGTAACATAATGTCTATATTAACTTAACATAGAAACAGAACAAATTAGTTACTAAACAAAGTTAGAAAAACCTGTTAACGGTGAAAAAAACTAGTTTACAACATCCAGATCATATGATTTTTTTTTAACTCGAACCACAATGATTAATTAATCAAAGTTAATCGAATACTCTTTAGCCTCATTACATTATGGGTTCAAGAATTGAACAAAACATATAGAACAACACTCTTAACACCAAAATGCAATTAATACCACTATGTCTCATCAAAGACACTGAAGAAAAAGTGTTTGTGTTCTGATGATTGTACCTCTGATGATGATAATGCTGTCAACACAAGTCTCTCACTTTGGCAATTGCGTAACTAAAAAAAGGCAGAAGAACATGGGCTACTCTTGCATTATGCGACAAAGCTGCTTGCACGCAACCTAACTGAATGAGTTTAAATGATGGATGAGTTTCAAAAATTAAACACGACTCTTTTGACAACCTTTGGAAGTACAGTACTGTCTTAAAAAAAAAAGTTCTTGACATAGTATACATGTGCTAAGAGCAGTGAGTGAGTGAAGAAAACAATGTCATTAGAATGGAAGTGACGCAAAATGGCTTCTGAGTCTTCTTTGTTAAAAAAAAGTTATAACAGAGACAATGTCTGGTCACTTTGTACTTCGATGACAGTGATTTGACACTGAACAATGTAACGACAAGAGTTCACATTACCACAAATAATGAAAAAAAACATTGTCTAGGGCAGGTAAATCGAACCGACATAACCGGATCAAGAACCGGAAAATAAAAAGAGAAAAGTCAAAGAAGCTATTAACAAGGAGAAAGCCCAAACTGAAAAAACCCACCATCACTTGTCACCTGGAAAATAAACCAATTTGTTTTTTTTTTTCCTCTAACGCTACCCGAAAAACCTGCCCAAACTGCCCGACTCTTTTCTTTTTTTTTTTCGATTTTTTTTTTTGTTTTCACGATAAAAACTCAGGGCTGGATCGAAAAAGAAGGTTGATTTCGATTTGTGTTTTTTTTTGTTTTAGGTGTTGCTCTTTCGAACGGATTAATCGTTCTTTCTCGTTGTTGGATCTTGGATCGGGTCATCTTAAAAAAGAGGATAGAGATTCCAATTCCACCGTCTTCTCTTTCGCGAAATTAGGGTTTTTGATGGTGAAGAAGCTCTGAAAATTAGATGTTGTTCCAAGGGGAAAATGAAAGACGGCTATGCATGGGAGGAGGAGGAGGTTGGTTTGTGAGGTTTGGAATCTTCGTCATATGTTTAGACCTTCTTCTCGTTTAATTTCGAGCGTCGAGGCTACTACTACTACTACTTCTCGTTCTTCCTCTTCTTCCTTCTCCAAGGTACAATTCGCCTTCGATTTGACTCGAAAGGAACAATCTTTTTTCAAATTCAACCTCTTTCTGGCTTGATTGGGCAGTATATAAGTTTCAATTGATGATCTTTGCAGGACGGAAGGAGGATTAGTGTTGGTGATTGTGCTCTCTTTAAGCCACCTCAGGATTGTCCACCGTTCATCGGTTTGATTCGTGTACTGGTTTTTGACGAAGAGGAAGGCAATAAGTTGAAGCTGCGTGTGAATTGGCTGTATCGACCCACGGAGTTGAAGCTTGGCAAAGGCGTCCTTTTGGAGGCTCAGCCGAACGAGATCTTTTATTCCTTTCACGAGGATGAGATACCGGCTGCATCGTTACTGCATCCGTGTAAAGTTACCTTCCTTCCTAGAGGTGTTGTGCTTCCATCTGGAGTCTCTTCGTTCGTCTGCTGGCGGGTTTACGATGTTATGAACGAGTGTGTTTGGTGGCTTACTGATAAAGATTATATTGATGTGCGTGAGATCATTAACATTACCCAGTTATTTGGATTATATTTGTTTATTTTCTTGTGCTTAAAACCTTTTTGTTCTTTCTGCAGGAACGGCAACAAGAAGTAGATAAGTTATTGTGTAAGACTCGTTCCAAGATGCATACGACTTTACAGCAGGGTGGTCGTTCTCCTAGGTCAATGAATAGTCCGACAACATCACAAGTGAAAGCTGGAGCAGATGGCACGCAGAACAACAGCTCCTCTTCTTCGCATGGTAAGGGAAGGAAGAGAGAGCGTGCTGATCAGAGTTCCGAATCTGTGAAAAGGGAACGTACAAGTAGGATTGATGATAGTGGTTCTGGTTCCCTAAGAACAGAAAGCAGTTTGAAATCTGAGATTGCAAGAATAACGGAAAAAGGCAGGCTAGTGGATTCTGAAGGGGTCGAGAGATTAGTACGGCTCATGCTGTCTGAGAGGAATGAAAAGAAAACAGACTTGATTGGGCGATCAGTTCTTGCAAGTGTTGTAGCAGCAACAGACAAGTTTGATTGCCTTAGCCGTTTTGTCCAGCTCAGGGGACTACCTGTTTTTGATGAGTGGCTACAGGAAGTTCACAAAGGGAAAATTGGGGATGCGAGCAGTCCCAAAGACAATGATAGACCGGTGGATGATTTTCTCTTGATCTTACTTCGTGCTCTTGACAAGCTACCTGTGAATCTCAATGCTCTTCAGACTTGTAATATTGGAAAGTCTGTTAATCATTTGCGATCACATAAGAACTCAGAAATCGCGAAAAAGGCACGGAGCTTAGTTGATACTTGGAAGAAGCGTGTTGAAGCAGAAATGGATGCAAAGTCTGGATCCAATCAGGGTGCATCTTGGCCTGGAAGATCTCGTCAGTCTGAAGTTTCTCACAGCGGTAGACATTCTGGTGTTTCCACTGATGCTAATAGGACATCAGTATCACATCTACATCCTTCTAAGCCTGTGTCCGTCAAAATACCGTCAGATAACAGCCTGAAGTCTGCAACCACGTCCTCAAGTTCTACTAGATCAGACCCATCACCTGGTATTGCTGCTGTTAATGATGGGCATAAAAGAAGTACTAGTGCACTCCATAAAGAAGTGGGGCTAAGCAGGAGCTCCTCATCACAAAGAACTGCAACTTTTGAGAAAGTATCACAATCTACTCTGACACCTGAAAGGACTCTTGACGTACCTATGGCGGAAGGTTGCAGTAATAAGTTGATCGTTAAGCTGCCAAAACGTGGTCGCAGTCCGGCACAGTGTGCTAGTGGAGGTTCCTTTGAGGATCATGCAGCGGGTAATAGCAGAGGTCCATCACCTGTTCCTTCAGAGAATCATGATCAATTTGACCGAAACGTGAAAGAGATGCATGATGCATACCGAGCTAATTTTAGCTCTGATACTAATACTGAGTCTTCGCAAAACAATGACCTAAAAAGTCATCCAGATGAGGTAGCAGGTTCCCCTTCTGTTAATGCTGGTGATGAGCATGCCAAGGCTGTTACCGAGCCCACCAAAGTAGCAGGGGTTGTCAAATCCACTTCTCCTGTGTTAAGAGATGATGTTAAAACTGCAAAAAGGCATGGTGGATCACACAGCTCAATGAATGCCTTGATTGAAAGTTGTGTCAGGGACTCTGAGGCAAATGCATGTATGGCTGGTGCGGATGATATTGGAATGAATCTTCTAGCTACTGTAGCGGCTGATGAGATGTCCAAATCCCCAGTTGCATCACCCTTGGTATCCCGGGTTTCAGATTCCGTGGTGAATGACAATTCCATTTCAGATAACCATACAACAGTAATCAAAAAGTCTTTGGATGGCTTGCATAGTGGGCAAGTTGAAGCTTTTGCTAAGGATCCAACAATTGTTGACAATGAACAACATGTCAGTAGTAGTGGCGAGGAGTTGGCTGCTGTAGAGACTGTGAATGATTCTAAGCTGGGAGATATTGATGAGAACTCCGATTCAGAAATTGAAGAGTTGCAAAGATTGGTGGATCAGTGCCTAGAGAGCAATGAAAATTCAGATGATGTTGCTCCAACTGCTGTGCCCACATCAGGCATCGGGGAAAACATGTCTGATGATTGTGATAGTGGTGTAGTTAGTGACCTAAAGACTGAAGTTATATCCTCGACAGATCAAGTGGCCGGTAGAGTGAGAAGGATAGAAAATTCCGTGTTAAGTAAATGTAGAGCCATTGGCCGAAGTCAAAATGCAGATTCTTTGCCTGCTGAACATTCACACTTGGATGCTGTTGGTGATAGTGAAAAGGAAGAGAAACCAAAGTTGATATTGAGTTCTGAGCTAGTTAATAAAGTGGGTAACGTAGTATCAGTTTTGTCAGAGTTTGCCAAAGATACGAGTACTAAAAATGTTGATAGATCGATGACTAATGTTTGTGGAATAGTTGACGATCAAAAGGCTGTTGTTACATCAGTGGATGATCCGGTCTCAGATACAGCTGAAAGGGTGGAAACCTCTGTGCCAAGTGAATGTAAAACCATCGACTTATGTCCTAAAGTAGAAGATTCTGTGGCTGTTGCCTGTTCACCCTCTCTTGTCGTAGGAGAGAACAAGAAAGAGCTGAAACCCCCGGTAGTCTTGAGTTCTGAGTTAGTTAAGAAATTGGGTGTAGATATACCAAAATCTTCTGGGTTAACCATGGGAATGTCTGTGTATGTGGATGGATTGGTACCGGAAAAGATCGAAACAGATACAAAGAAGAGCAAGCGTGTGACAGCTGCAACTAATGGTGAAGTTGAGCATGTAGAGGCGTCTCTTAAGAGTATTGAAGTTGAAAAAGGGTGCGACACAGTGATAAGTCCTCGAGCTGTATCATCTAAAGTTGCAGAAGGTTGTAAGAGACCTAGTGGGTCTACAGTTAGTGGTGTTGATGGGGATGAACCGGAGGAGTGTACGTCTGTTGCCAAGGATGTTCCTTCAGTTCCAGCTTCAGCAGGGTCAGAGATGGAAGCCAGAATTGAATTTGACCTAAATGAAGGTTTTAATGGGGATGATACACGAAATGGGAATTCAAATAACTTCTCTGGATCTTTGCCTTTGACACAAACTCCTTTACAAACCAGTAGACCTCCTGCATCCATAACAGTTGCTGCTGCTGCAAAGGGTGCTTTTGTTCCACGTGACGATCTGTTGAGAAATAAAGCTACTGTTGGCTGGAGAGGGTCTGCTGCCACTAGCGCTTTCCGACCAGCTGAGCCAAGAAAAGTCCAGGGGGTGGTACCACCAAGCATGAATAATGCGTCTTCCTTGGATGGTTCTACAACCGCTGGCAAGCAAACGAAGATGTTCTTGGACTTCGATTTAAATGTACCCGATGAGAGAGTTCTTGAAGATCTGGTTTCCCAAGGATCTGCCAATCCCACAAATTCCTCGGGTGGCTTGGATCTTGATCTAAACAGACTTGACGATCAAACTGATTTGAATAATCATACGATGAGCAGTGGTCATCCGGTAGATTCATCTTTTCAGCAGGCAAATTTATCTTCTGGTGGTCGTAGAGATTTTGATTTAAACGATGGACCCTCTGTTGATGATGTGAATGTTGAGTCATCTATGGTTTTTAGTCAAAATTCCAGAAGCGGCTTGACATCACAGCCAATGATCTCTGGAATAAGAATGAATGCTGAGAATATGGCGGCTGGCTTCTCATCTTGGTTTCCTGCTGCTAACAATTACTCAGCAATGAGTATTCCTCATGTCCTGCCTGAACGAGGGGATCAGCCTTTTCCGGTTATTACCAGCAATGGACAGCAAAGAATGGTGGGTCCAACGTCCGGAGTTTCCTCATTTACACCTGATATGTACAGAGGCTCAGTTTTACTGTCTTCTCCAGCAGTTTCATTCCCGCCCACAGCATTTCAGTATACCGGGTTTCCTTTTGGAACCAGCTTCCCTCTTTCCTCATCAAACTTTCCAGGTGCTTCAACACCATACATGATGGACTCTTCATCAAGTGGCAGGCTAGGCTTCCCTCCTGTCAACTCTCAGATGTTGGGTCCAGGAGTTGCCATGCCTTCTAATTATCCAAGGCCTTATGTTGTTAACCTCCCAAACGGTAGTGGTGGAGTTTCGGACAACAACAGTGCAAAATGGTTTAGATCTGGTCTTGATTTAAACTCCGGACCAGGAGGGCATGAAACCGATGGTAGAGATGAAGCAGCACTTGTACAACGGCAATTATCTTCCTCTGGTTCTTTACCTGCGAAAGATGATCAAGCAAGAATGTATCAAATGTCAGGTGGTGGTGCTCTCAAGAGGAAGGAACCAGAAGGTGGATGGGATGGATATAAGCAATCCTCATGGCAATAGCAAACCTCAAAAAACTCTTTGTAGGCCATTGAACTAAGCCAGTGAGCATATTTATACTCTTCCTTTACTGTATATTATATCATGTTCTCTCTCTGACTGTGTTTCGAATTCCTCTTTATTTGGCTAGCAACTCGAAGATAAAAGCAGACGCAACGTTACAAAGGGCTTTGTTCATCAGGCTGAGTTTCTTAGAAAAAAAATCTGACCCCTTCGTTTTACAATCATCCTGTAGATACCTACCTCCCAACAGTTTCGGATTTTCACAGGCGTGGCTTATAAAACTCTCAGTGAAGTCAAGACCATCATCATCACTTTTGTTTATTTTCTCTCATCTCCCATTCTAAAGAGAGAGAGAGAGAGTTTTGGCAGGTGAACTGTTAAAAACAACACACTTGTTATGTACTCCTTTGCCTTGTCTTCTCTAACATCTATTATGTATTCGAGCCGAATGTCAAGAAGAGAAAGAGAGTTTAGTTTATGTTTTTGAGTTCTGCTGTAAAGAAAAAAGAAAAGATTAGTGATGGTCTTAAAAGCATTATTTGTATGAGGTTGAGGTAACATCTGCCATGGTTTGTACTATATAGTCAGCAACTCCTTTTGTTAGATTATTTTACTTTGGTAGTTATATGGTTGAACCAATGCTCCACCTTTTATTCTCTGTTACAAACAAAATGGATAAATACATTGGAATAACAGGTTTGAAACAATTAAACAAATTTGAGTTAAGAATAGTAGTGAGCTCTATCTCTCTTCAATTTAAACTTTTAGAGGCTAATCATCTCCCTTCCATGATTCCATCTATATATATATCACTCATTTATAACACAAAACTCAAGAGTTGGTTTTGCCATCATCATCATCATCATCAATGCCGAGTCACTATCCTCCCACACAGAACGTTCCTGTCCAAAAAATAAAGAGGTAAAGTCAGTATCTTTCAAAAGGAATCTAGAGGCAGAGTTTGTGTGGTTTATAATACTATACACTCACGATAAGCAGCCGTGATTAGACTTCTGCTTCTTTTTCTTTGTCTTCTCCTTTTGTTTAACCACCGGTTTGATCACTTCCTTGATCGCTGAATCAAAAACTGCTTTCACATTCTGCAAAATGTGAACTTTCAGTTGTCAATCCAAAGAGAAGAGTTGTCTAATACTATGAAGGTGACTGATTCAATGTAAAGGTAGTTATACTATATACCTGTTGAGTTTTTGAGCTACATTCAATGTAATATGTGGCACCAATTAGCTTACGCAACTCCTCTCCCTGTGACATTGGAACATGTTTATTTATACAAGGAAGCATAAATGAAATAATCTACAGTCTTAGTATGTGGCGTCAAAAGAGATCAAACCTGTGCGGAAGTTACAGGGGATAGTCCAGGATGGTCAGCCAAATAATGCTTATCTTCACGGAGATCTACATGGATGTTGTAAGAATCATAACTATGTAATATCTTTGAATAGATAAGAGGAGGGATCTGTTGGTAAAAGTGCTCATCAGTTTCTTTACCTAATTTGGTACCAACAAGGACTAATGGAACTCCAGGGGCAAAGTGTTGGAGTTCAGGGATCCACTGGCCCAACAAGAAGAGTCATATAGCATTAGAAATGACTCAGAGACTGACATGAGGATGAGTTCAAGGTCAAACCTTTTTAAAAACATTCTCGTAGCTAGCTCGGCTGACCAATGAGAAAGACAGAACGAACACATCTGCTCCTCTGTAACTCAAAGGCATCTGTTATAGTCTTCTTGCCCTGCAAACAAAACATTTACACAATGGCTAAAACTTCTCAAGAAATTCACCAATCAAACATGAAATATAGTTTTTGTGCATGCAACAACAATCTCAAATCAACCAAAGCAAATAATTTGACATAAGGTTATTAGTATTCATACCAGCAGTGTCCCATAGCCCTAGGTTCACAGTGGTGCCTTCAACTATAACGTTTGCACTGAAGTTGTCAAAAACTGTTGGTATATAGTCCTGTTTACAATATTCAATCCATAGATCAAATCAATGAGATGGTAACAATATGTGAGCTTATATATACAGTATGATAAAAAAAAAATATGAAGAAAACTCTGAAGAATCCAGAAATAAACTATAAAGCTGAACTAAGACACAAAAAGCTGCCACACATACTTGATAAAACCTTGGAAAAGAGAAGTAAATTTGAAAAAAAAAATAATAAACAAAAATTGATCTTTCCTCATGCAGAATCCCTAAGAAAGGATCTAACTTTGAAATACCCAGATAGATTCCAAGTATCTTTTAAGAAAAGGGGGAACCTTTATAAACATCTCTGATGAAAAAAAATGGAAATTTGAACTAAATCTGAGATCATTGATCAAAATTTGAGACAAGAGACAAAAGAGCTGTAATGAATGAAGTGACTGACAGTAGGGAACTTGTTGCTGGTGTAGCAGATGAGCATACAGGTTTTACCAACGGCGCCATCACCAACAGTCACACATTTTATGAACTTTGAAGCCATTGATTTGATTCTCAACACAGCCAAAAACCAATATGAAGAAGGAAGAAGAAAGGGAGAAATAGAGAGATAAATTAAGTGGGATTTACTTTAACAAAGGGAAGATGAGTAAAATATAAAGCAAAACATAACATACAAGGAAGCCTTTTCTGCTTGCTCTTTTCAATATTTCCAAGAAAATTATGTCAGTTTTATTCTAATAAATATATTAAAAAAAAGATTGTTATAATTTTGTCTTTCATTAAATAAACATCTGTATTTTGTATCAGTTTTTTTTTTGCTGTTGTTATGTGCGTTTGTTAACTCGGTTCGATTAAGTTAAACTGAATTACTATAAATTAATGGAACCATTCTTATGCCACCAATATTAACCATCAACTATACCAACATATATCGATATAGCTATTCCCGCAAATTAATAATAAGTCACGTTGAGCAACAATGACAAGTGAAGATGGCTAATACCAAAAAAAAAAGATGGCTAATACCATATATATATATATACACGTTAACATGTACTGTCGAATACATGTTTTGCTATTCTCGATATTTGTATGCAAAAATTAATGTTTTAACCTTTTTTTACTTTCTTTTATACAAAAATTATGTTCTACTTTGAATTAATGTATTTTATTTTATAACTAAAATATAAATTAAAATTTGAGAATATAAGTGGTAGAACTTTATTGAAAAACTAATAAAATTTTAAAAATAAAATATGCATTTAATGTTTATTAATATGTGTGCAAAATTTAAACTATTTATAATATAGAGGGAATAAATATAGAAACGAAATCAGAAACAACAACATTTTAAAAACAATTGAAATCATCATTTCAACAAATATTTTGTAAGAGATATATAATTTTTCTGCAGTGAAATGTTGTAATCCTATTTGATTATAAGCACAAATACTTATATTGTTTATAGTTAAAGCTTAAAATACAAGGTAAAATTACAATTCTACTACAAGTTTAATACCACATTGTAAATTTAAAAAATATACTAATTAATTTTTTAAAATATTTATACAAAAATTAGAAACTCAAACTCACCCTTTTAACATTAAACTTAAACAATAATTACTAAATTGTAGACTTAAATATTAATATATTTTTAATAATGTGTATTTTTGCAAAGTGACTTAATTTATGATGTTTTTGATAATTTCTAAAAATATAAATAGTGTTTGAGATATATTTTTATTTTATTTTAAGATGCTCATTTATTATAATTGAATAAAATGGCCTTTTATGTGGACCTATATTTTCTTTATAAAAATGGTCATCATATTTTACTCAATAATGTAATATCGGCAACAAGAGTTTCGTTGGCAACCAAACAGCAATAAAAATTCCAAGATTCACAAGTATCATAGCAACTTTTCTATATTAAAATTGAACAACTCTTACCAAATAATTCCGTTTTGGTTGTTAACGGATATAGCTTGTAGTTACAAGTTATGGTTTAGAAAGTAAAAAGTGCATATTACTTATATAGCTATATGTGTTTAGATAATGATTTCTAGGTGGATGTTGGAGCCAATCTTGTATGAGGATATCTATACCAAGGGCGATAATAAATGATTAAATATATTTATAAGATAAGATAATTATTGGAGTAATACCAACGACTTATATCGACGCAACCACCA
Organism: Moricandia moricandioides; assembly: GCA_905132885.1. Classification (NCBI taxonomy): domain Eukaryota; kingdom Viridiplantae; phylum Streptophyta; class Magnoliopsida; order Brassicales; family Brassicaceae; genus Moricandia; species Moricandia moricandioides. Next base: position 124,625 of record CAJHQQ010000182.1, read on the forward strand.
TAACTATGAAACGCAAAAGTATGTTAGCTGGAGAGGTGTTCACAAGGAGAGGACCACGGGGCTTTTGCTCTTTTAATCTAAAGGTGTTTTGTTTTTAGTATTTTACAAGTTATTCACACCCAACACTTCCAAATTAAGATATACTCATTCCGTTTCAAAATAATGTATGCTCTAGAGTTTTTACATATACTAAAAAGACACGTAAATTTTAGATTATAAATACATTATTTTTTTGTAATTAATTATTTTTCATAGTTTTTAGCTAATCAAAATTCAGTATACCAAGTTAATCTTTTAAGAATCTACAATTTATCATTATTATTTACATTGAAAATATAAAATATATATCTTTTAGAAATATTTTTTTTTAAATATGGATCATTATGAAAACAAAAGGAGTATAATTTTAAACGAAAACAAAAGTAGCTGACTAATAATACACTAAAATGACAAAACAAAGAATAAATCAGATAAACATGCTTAATGAAACTAATTATCATTCAACTACATAAGGTAATATACATATCCCTTTTATAACAAGAAAATACATCAACTTACTTAACAATGCACAAAGTCACAATTGTGGGTAAACTCTCACACTTGGATTTAAAGTTAAGTGCAGTGGGTCGGTAACTCAAAATGGGCCGCATTTGATTTTCTACAATTCAGTTATGTCTATTTAATTGAGATACAAGCCTCAATCTTATGATTTGATTGTTGAAAAGTGAAAGGATTAGAACTTTGGCAATGTTGAACCTATATGATTTGTTACTTTTTTTTTATTAGATTATTTTGTAACATTTTATTGGAAGCTGTAAAAGTAAAAAAAACCCGCCTATTATGGTTTATGATTAAGAACAGAGTAATAAGCAGAGGTTTGTTCACCTGAAATCAAAATCGTGTCAATATAAGGAGGGTAAAAATTGTCATTTACTCACCAAGTCTAATAAGTGTTCCAAAAAAAATACAAAGTAAAAAACTCTTCAAGTCTAATACTGGTCTGTCCGGTTCGTTATGGATTCGATTTTAGAAACCAACCAATCATCTAAACCGGAATGTGCGATTACAATTATTGTTGGTTTTGTGTGGCTTTAAAACACGGAGGACCAGATATTCCCGACAACGATTGAATTATGTTATCATCATCATCACCGGCGACCGTCACCGCACAGCCTCCTCCTCCATCGCCGGAAACATACCAAACTCCTCTGAACTTACTTTCCTCTCCGCAGATTACCCGTAGATACCTATTCAAAACTCTCTCCTTATGTCTAGCCTCATCATCACTCTCGCTCGCACCAGTCCACGCACGCGGCCTGTTTCAAATGCCGCCTCTCCGTCTCTCTAATCGGTATGAATGCTCTTGCTTGTAACAGTGAAAGAGTTGGTTTCATGATCTTACACTTACTCCAAGCTTTGGTTCTTGTTGATGTGTGTTTTGTTTCTTTTTTTGAAACAGTTATTACCTGGTGAGAGCTGGTGAATCTGATTACGAAAGCTTGGGGATCATCAACACTAACCCGGTAGCTAAAACATCAGTAGATAACGGATTATCAGAGAAAGGTAAGAAGCAGACAGTGAGAGCTGCGTTGGAGTTGAAAGCAATGGGAGCTTGTGACAGAAACTGTTGGCTCTGGCCTTCCATTACACAGAGAGCTTATCAGGCTGCTGAAATCATCGCTTCCATTAATGGCATTAGTCGCAGGTTGTGTGACATAATATAAATAATAATAATCTATAATCTTCTAATGTTTGTGATAGTTAAGCGTGTTTACTTGCAGCTATATAGTTCCGGAATATAGCTTTCTTGATGCTCGTGGTTTAGGAGCTTACGAAGGCAAAAAGTTAGATTCCATATCCGAAGTAAGATTGTCACATGTAAAATGAAACGTTAGAAGAAACAAAAACTTCGGTTGAAGTATTGTGTGATTGTTTTTTTTTCTTTGGGCAGGTATATGCATTAGACTCGATATCGATGAAGACAAAACCTCCTCCTATAAGCGACGGTACGCCTAATGAGAGTGTCTCAGATGTATTCGTGCGTGTGACGCAGCTCATGTCCATTCTGGAGACTCAATACTCAGAGGACACAGTGGTCATTGTCTCGCCCGATTCAGACAACTTGTCTGTGTTACAAGCGGGTGTACAGGGCCTCGACCTTCGAAGGCATTCAGAGTTGTATTTTGGACCAGGAGAAGTAAGACTGTTGGATGCAGACAGCATCCCTCTGTATAAGCAGCCTGCCTCTGCTATATATAAATGCACAAACCCACCAAACTGTGACTAATCTCAAAAATTCTATTAATATATTTAATTCAGATACAGTTATGATTAAAGATACATGATGTTCAAGTTCAAGTTTAGATTGTAATGTAAGCATTAGAAAAATTCTACTAAAAAGAGTCATATATTTGTTATAATCTTTGAAATCATAACAAATTTAACAAGGATATAAAATAAATGTTTTTTTAAAATAAAAAATAAATGTTTTTTTAAAATAAAAATTCATATTTTTTTAAGTTAATAATGACATTAAATACTCATTTCAAATTTATTAGTATATTAATTCAAATACAATTTTGATTTAAAAGACACATGATGTTGAAGCTTAAGTTTAGATTGTAAGGCAAATGTAGTACATTATGCTAAAATAGTCATGAAGTTGTTATATAATCTTCAAAATTCATAGTTTTGTAATAATAAGTTAATATAGATCTTAGATATGTGGATGTGAAATCAATGAAGATGTAAGAAACGATCTTGGATCATGCCAAGATCATCAACATGAGTTTTAAGCTATAAGAAAATAACTTTTAGAATTAAATTTTATCAGAACTAATTTTTTTAATCACTTTGGATAATGTGATACTCTTACACGTTTTCATCTGATTAAAACTAACTGTTCAAGAACAACCTTTGTGGTTGATTATCTGAAACAAAAAGAAAGTAATTCTGGCAAAAATAAAAAAGAATGTGCTGTGAAGATGGATTTTGAAAGATTCATATGGTAAAGACATAAATAAAATAACTAGGAGTGGGTGGGTTGCTTTGTGCTTTAAAAAAAGAACAAAAGGCAAAACAATGCTTTTGATATTTTTACTTTTTATTATTATTTATTAATTTTGATTCAAAAGGGAAAGCTCAAAAAACTACAAAAGATTTGACAAGAAACAAAAAATAATTGATGGAGATCAATGATGCTTTACTTTAGCTTAGCCTCCGTCTTGGTGTATATTCTTTATGTATTTTTCTTACCCTACCTTTAACCTTTATACGTACGTACTGATTTTTATTCGAGAATTGGCTTATAGCTTTGGTTTGTAATATACAGAGAAAACGAAACATTCATAAAATTAAATTTAAAGAATTAATTAAATATGGTATGTGTATATCTAGTAAGGTGATATATATTACTTTAGCAGCATGGAATCTTCATGGATGGTAAAAAGAGCAAAGAAAATCAGCTGAACACATGCACCAAAACTTACATCTTACGGATTGCGTCATAAGTAACTTCTGGGTGCGCGCGTCACACTAGATTACCGAGTTGTAACACGTGGTGAAAATAAATTGGTTAGAAATATATGAGGTGCAGGTACACAGATACACGCGTCACAGTGGATCACTATAAAAAAGAGTTTAATTCTCCACGAAGAAATATATAAAGAGTTAAAAGTTTATTTTTTCCTCCACCACTTTGTCACTGCACATTAACACACACAAAAGCTCTTCTCTTCTAATCAAATCATTCGCCGGAGAAAACTCGAACCATGAAGCGGACCACCTCATCGAACTCAGAAGCACAGAGCTACATCGAATCACCACACTCTCCTCTTCGATTCCATTCTCCTCTCTCAGATGCCGGAGATCCACCGGAGAGCCGTTACGTTTCCCCCGAGAGATCTCCTTTCAAACTCGAAAACCCCAAGGCGATCGTAACCGACGGCAAGTTCCCGCCTCTTCCGCCTCCTCCTCCTCAGTTTCCGCCGCGGAATCAGAGGAGCGCGAGAGGAGCTCCCACGAGCTCTTCTTCCTCCGAGAAGTCTCCGTCGTCCATGGTGGTGTTCAATCGCTGGGTGAGGGAGGAAGGTACACAGACTACGACGAGGAAGGTTGGAGGAGGAGAATCGGGGACCACGACGACGACGACGGTGAACAGAGCGAGAAGAGATGAATTGGTGAGTATCGCGGCGCTAGGGTTTAGAGTGAGCGAAGTGATTTTGTGTGTGATATCGTTTTCGATCATGGCGGCTGATAAAACTCAAGGATGGAGTGGCGATTCTTATGATCGTTACAAAGAGTACAGGTCACGTCACTACCTTTCTTCTTTGCTAACTTCTTAGGGTTTATAATTGAAACCGTTTCCTTTTTAACTTTTGCAGGTTTTGTTTAGCTGTTAACGTTATAGCGTTTGTATACTCTGCTTTTGAAGCTTGCGACGCTGCTTGCTACATCGCTAAAGAGACTTATATGTTAAACTGTGGATTTCACGACATCTTCGTCTTCTCCATGGATCAAGTGAGTGGCTTTTTAACGTTGTTTGCATTTGTATTGATGATTCTGATGAGCTTTTTTTTATTTTTTGCTAGCTTCTTGCGTATCTTTTGATGTCTGCTTCTTCATGCGCTGCTACTCGAGTTGATGATTGGGTATCTAACTGGGGAAAAGATGACTTTACTCAAATGGCAACTGCTTCCATCGCGGTTTCTTTTATAGCGTTTGTGGCGTTTGCGGTCAGCGCTTTGATTTCTTCTTACAGGCTCTTCACTCATGCTTCCTCTTGATTATATATCTCTTTTGTGTTGCCTGACACCAGATATGACTCTTTTGTCTTTGTATAGTTTCTATTAACAGCTTAGAAACCACCATGGTAACGATTCTTGCTACTCTTTGTGTGATAATAAATCTCAGTATATTTTAAAAATAAGGCAAGGCAAGCAATCAAATGACTGAGCTTTCTTGTGTAACAAGTTTTCTTCTAATAACTATTATTAAATGAAGGTAGGTGGTAAGTCCCAACACCTAAGAACATGTTCTCTTACAAGCAAGCCCTCATAGAAACTTATAACGTACCATAGGATAGGATCTTAGTTCCCTTCTTGGCTGAATTGTTGCTGCTCTGTTTCTTCTTGGATCTCTGTGATCTGCAGTTTTTCTGATTCATCACCACCAGATTCAGAGAAGTTAGTGATCTTCTGTAACTCGTCGCTCACACCTGACTGGTCATCACTAGCAGCTGCTTCTTGGTCTATCTTAGCTTGTGGCTTAGGACGGCGAATGGCCTCAGCTGCTTCTGGCATAACAACTGGAGGTGGTAGTGGAGGAACCCATGATCGCTGCCTCGGGAGAGCTGCTGGCTCCATTGTGTTTGTTTCATTTTGGATACCGATGGACCTGGACGCTGTTGTCTCATAGCCAAAATCCGTGGATCTAGGGTTTTTCTGTTGCCACCATGGACCGTTGGAACTCTCGTCTTGTGGCGCTTGACCATAGTCCCATGGCTGACAATAAAAAGAGATCATCAGTAATCAAATCAGCCAAGATATAAAATCAACCAAGCTACAATACAAAGACTGTTGTTTCATATATCTCATTCAGAAACATTGTATTTTGTACCTTAGTTTTAGGAGCGATGCGAGGATTTGATAGCTGTTGATTTGGATTGGGTGGCATGTCGTTAATCTCCTGTATATCAGTGACAGTGCGATAAATTTTGTCACAACGAACTATAAGGTTAGTCTAAGAATTGTGCAAACAAGAAAATGGAAGTCAATTTACCCGAATGTTTGAAGGCTTCTCTCCTCTCTGGATCATAGACATTATCTGCAACGTCGTCAGTTTTCAACTAAATGTTACGAAGGTTAATTGAAATTCAAATGGTATCTGCATCAAGTTTTAGAGATTTCAGAACATTACATCCATGTATGACTTTGGATGAGGGGGCATAGAAGAATCAGCTGGTGGCGCAGGAGGAGGAGAAGCAGACCGTGCTGTATTATTAATCAGTTAGGGAGAACAACCTGATAAAATACAATATAACATAATGCCCACTGAGCTGAGCAGAGCAGAGAGAGAGAAAGGTAACCTGAGCGCGTGTCGTGATCAACATTGCTGCCGTTTGCATAGGATCTCTGCATCACATATCAACGTTCCTAATGTTACCAAAAGGATTTATACTATCAAGTTCAAGTGTACTTAGTTTTTTTTTAACTTGGGCGTTTTGGTTTCAGATTCTCTCTCTTTCATTCATGTTCAATAAAAGATGTTTTGGGCTTTCTTTGTGCGTTTTGTGAATCTTTTACTATATTTATTGGTTAATCTAACCACAAAATGCCTAAGGGATGACAAAGACAAGAACAATGACACCATTATTCCATCAGTTAGTTTTAAGTTTGATCACTTTCTTAGAATTTATTCAAAATTATTATTTCCTTTATTTAACAGAGTTTATTTCCTCATATGATTTGGGGTTAGGTTTTCTTCTACAGTGGATATAATCTCGGTTGTGAGAAACATCCCAGAATAGAAGAGAACTTATAGGCTATTACAGGAGTAAAATTGTACTCTCTGAGGTGTTTTGGTTTCAAGTTATCTTTCTTTACATTCAACAAAATGATTAGGCTTTTAAGTTTTATTTCTCTTTGTGGATCATTTACTGTACGCATCAAAGATTATTCCAAAACCCTTGGACCTTAAACTCACCCTTTCTGCCGGAGTTTTGACCAAACCACCACCATAAACCTCTTGGTCAGCTGAATAAACCTTGGGGAGGTTGTTGTAATTCCCTGAAAGTAAGAGTAGAATCAGAAAGAGAATATTATTCTTTATATCAAGAAGCTTTGACAGTGGCTCTTAAGATCAACCAAACATTAGCACCTAGGCTCTATATGGCTTCTGATTAAGAATATGGTTATAACTGTTCAAAATAAGATGCATGTATGAATACAAGATCTTTTTCTTGGCATAAAGCTTGAACACTCACCTTCGAGATTACGGATATTATTGCTCAAGGACTTCATTTCTTGTACTTGGACGCCTAAAAGGTGCGTTAAGTCCTCAAAATATTTCCTCTCTGACAAGAAACAATGCACAAATTTGGTTTCGTTGAAAAAAGGAAGAACCACAAAAAAAAAACTAACATCTACCTTCACTCTTCGATATCATCATTTCCTGACTAACCCTGGCTACATCAGAAGCAGCCGCCGAAGCAGCTTTAGCTGCAGCTACTGCTTCTTCAGCCAAGCTAGGTTTTGCATCAGCTTTATTCAGAGGATCAGTTTCTTCTTCCAACATAATTCTGCGGACCCACGATTTTATTCTGGGAATGAGAGATTTCTGAAACAAGAACAAACCTCACTTCAGTTTGATCTTGTTTTTGCACAAGGAAATTAATAACAGAAACTTGCATTCTACATGGAGCATTGAAACACATCTAGCAATCAGTAAATTCCAGAAAGAAAGAAACAACTTTTTGACACCCTAGCAATCCAGTCCAGATATGAATGTGATGGTGGCCAAGTCAAAATGCAGAATGAAACAATGAATTCCAAAAGTGTTGATCTTCCATTTCAGTTATGGCCTAGCCATTTCACCTTTACTCGATGTGCTAAGTAAATTCATAACACAATCATCTTAATACTCTGGATACAAACGGAGATAACAATGGGGTTTCAGGTCAGTCGGTACCTTGACAAAAAGAGCTGTTCCGGCACCAGAAGCAGCTAATACTCCGACAGCAAGAGCAGCATGGTACCAGCGAAATCGGGAGAGCAAACTTGGAGGCGGAACCATAACAACGGGAGCAGGAGCAGGAGCAGGCTGCATGGCTTGTACCTGCCCTTGTGGCTGAACATTGGACACTGCTTGCTTTCCATCTGTTTACAACCAAAAAAAAAAAACCAAAAAAATTCATAAACACACACCTCCACTGAAAGTGAAACATTCTAATCATCAAAAGGAACATAAGTCTCGCTTATTTACCTTGAGTGCTAACAGTTGTCTGAGAACTTGGTGGTGGGTCCTATGATTAAGATGTTTACAGAGGTAAGACATTGAAGACGGAGCAGGTAAATGATGTTTCCATGGAGAAGAAGTAAAAAGAAGCTTACAGGAACACGGCGGAAAGCTTCGTCAATCTCTTCCTTAGTGAGACCTTTCCTCTCAAGAAACGATCTCCTGTGTATCACAGGGGATCCTCTCACTCTGGGGTGAGAAAGAAACTTGATAGCGTTCTGAATCTGATCCTCACGTAATGGTTCAGAGTTCTTGAAGACAGAGGGAAGAGAGTCCTGCTTAGCAGTTTCTTGAGCGACGCTAGCTTGCTGAGCCTCATTTGTAGGAGGAGGCGTAGAAACAACCTCTGTAAACAACCAATTAAGTTAATAACAAAAACCTACTCCACTACTAAATTTCCCCAGTTTCATAAAATCTTGAGCTAACAGACGAAGAACACAATCATAATGATACTCAGATCTCTTCTAGGTTTTTAACTTTGATGATTCGTTCAAAGAGAATCAATCAAACCAATTTTTGGTGGAAATTGAACGGTCATCACCAATATGAATAGAGAAACAGTAACTAACTAAGCGTGACAGTTGATAACGGTTACAGCATCGGAAAAGATTAGTAGAGGATGTTATCGAAACCTGGAATCGGGGACTTATCATCGGGAGGAGAAGGAGGAAAATCGGAAGGAGTTGCCATTGGAGCAGCTCACCCGACCTTCAACGAATCTCAAGAGTCGAAAGAGTCAGAGAGATCCAAATGAGAAAGTCGTAAACGAGTGATGGAATTAAAAGAACGACGGTGATGATGATGATGATGATGATCAGAGTTTGCCCATATCGAGGCACCGTAGATTAATAAGCTTCTGAAATCATTTTTTTCTTCCTTGTTTTTTTGCGCTACTGTTTTGGCGAGTGTGTGTGTGTGTGGTGGTGGTCACACGCACCATGAGAAGAAGATGAGATAATGGCTGGGCGACTCGTGTGGTTTTTATTTTTCCTTAGCTCTATTATCTGGGCCGGGCCTTACACAAGATGGGCCTTGACGTTGATTGATAATAACTGTATAATAGGCTGACTAATAAACATATGACTAGCAAATGCTCTACTGTACATAAATGTCCAGCTAGAGTGGGGGTCTCTTCGAATCTGTAAATATCCCCCCATAATTAAAGATCAAGACATCATAATTCATAACTAAGTTATTGATTGCAGAAGACTACAGGTTGTACCCCCTCCGTTTCTTAATAAATATTATTTTAATACAAAAATTTAAAAATTTATAATATTAATATATCTATATTTTTATGTATAATTAATTAAATAAATTTATTTAAATAATTTTTTATTAATTATTTGAAAAGGTAAATACTAAATTTAATGTATAAAGTTACATTAGAACTGTAGAATGATATTTTTTGAAACAAAATTAAAAAATTTAAATAATATTTATTATGAAACAGATGGAATATCACCTAATGTCAACCATTACTCTGTCATTTTCTTATATATAAGTATACATTATAATAATACTTTTAAAACTATATAATAATGAGATTAACACGTTCATAACACTCACTATTTTAGTGTAGGATACTCTCCCTTTTTTTCAAATAACAAAGATTTGACCAAAAAAAAAAAATAATAACGAGGGAATATATCATAGCATAATAAAGACGATATATTTTTATTTTATTTTTATAAAATGTCGTAAACTATTCAAATTGCGATCCTACCACTAATTCTTATCATCTTTCCCTCACTGTTGATGCTTTCTTCTTCTCTCTATCATCGAGTTGAACTAAAAACTTAGTGGATTCTCTGGAAAAAAAATATTCGATTTTTGAAAAGACATGATGATGACGCTTAACTCACTCTCTCCACCAGCTGAATCAATATCTCTTTCTTTCTTGGATACTTCCAGGTTCAATCAAACCCCAAAACTTCCAGGTTTTTCTCCAAATCTCTCTCTTGGATTAAATATAAAAGCTTCAATCTTTCAATTGTTTTTCGTATCCTCTTATGAATTTTGTCACCTGGGTTATCTTCAAGCTGTGACATAGGACCCAATTCTTCGTTTTTGAGACGCTAATCGTCTGATTGAACTCTAAAAGTTTGATACTTTTGGGTACTTGAGTTCCGAGAGTATAAAGTTTACATCTTTGGAGTGTTGTCACAGGTGGGTTTATTTTGAGGAAGAGGAATCAGTGGAGAGGTTCTGGAAAAGAAGTCAAGTGTTCAGTGAAAGTGCAGCAGCAACCTCCTCCTGCATGGCCTGGGAGAGCTGTTCCCGAGCCTCCTCGTCAATCTTGGGATGGACCTAAACCCATCTCAATCATTGGATCTACTGGTTCTATTGGCACTCAGGTTCTCTAGTCCCCTGCATGCTCTTTTGCCTGATGATTTTAGCTCTACAGCTTGGATTATGGATATTTCTTTTGCATTTTCTTGAGTAGGATGGATCAGACTTTAAACTGCGATTAGATGACTAATTACCAAGAAAAAAAAAAGAGTTTATTTTCATGCCATAGTGTAGTGGTTTCCTAATAGAAGTTAGGATTGTTGTTGAATCATTGTTATGGATAGGAACTGAGAAAATCTTGCGTTGCGTTTTGCAGACATTGGATATTGTGGCTGAGAATCCTGACAAATTTAGAGTCGTGGCTCTGGCTGCTGGTTCGAATGTTGCTCTCCTTGCTGATCAGGTAAAATTAGCATCATGTGTTAGTTTACAGTAGTATACTGTCTCAAGTTCATTGTTTAGACCTCCTAGAATCAATTTCTATCTCCCAGTTACGTGGTAGCATCATTAGCAAGATACTGTAAACTAGTTGTGCAGCAAATCAAACAGAGAAATCAGGTTCTTGTTTACATTCTGTCACCTGTCGTTTAGATTAGACCACCTGGAGTCATTTTTATTCCTCAATTTTCAGGTAAAGAGATTTAAACCTGCATTGGTTGCTGTTAGAAATGAGTCACTGATCAATGAGCTTAAAGAGGCTTTAGCGGGTTTGGACTATAAACCTGAGATTATTCCTGGGGAGCAAGGAGTGATTGAGGTTGCTCGTCACCCAGACGCTGTAACTGTTGTTACCGGAATAGTAGGTTGCGCAGGACTAAAGGTATTTTTTATAAACTCTAATGTTTTGTTACTAAAGCTCATTGAAAGAATATGTTGCTTGTTGCTTACTTATTTGCAGCCTACTGTTGCTGCAATTGAAGCGGGAAAGGACATTGCTCTTGCAAACAAAGAGACATTAATCGCAGGTGGTCCCTTCGTGCTTCCACTTGCCAACAAACATAACGTTAAGATTCTTCCAGCAGATTCAGAACATTCAGCTATATTTCAGGTATAGACTATACTTCTTGGCCCTTCTATCTCTGGCAACTTGAGTGAAAGTTTTCGATTCCTGTTTTCTTCTTTTATAGTGTATTCAAGGTTTGCCTGAAGGCGCCTTGCGCAAGATAATCTTGACTGCATCTGGTGGAGCTTTTAGGTTTGTTTCCTCATATTCTTCACTCTCTATAAATATCTTCTCTCGTTTGGTTAATAAGTAATGCTCACTGGATGTTGGAACAGAGATTGGCCTGTTGAAAAGCTCAAGGAAGTTAAAGTAGCAGATGCATTGAAGCATCCAAACTGGAACATGGGAAAGAAAATCACTGTGGACTCAGCTACGCTTTTCAACAAGGTTCTTGTTCCTCAATATAAACTCTGATTTTAAAAGTATCCTTTGATGAAGGTGTTAAGATGGAGTTCTTGAAACAGGGTCTTGAGGTTATTGAAGCTCATTATTTGTTTGGAGCTGAGTATGACGATATAGAGATTGTCATTCACCCTCAGAGTATCATACACTCCATGATTGAAACACAGGTCTTGCTTCTAATTCATGACTGACACACTGGTTTTCAGAAATAAATAAATCGTTTTTAACATATATATATAATGCTCTTCTTCCATAGGATTCATCTGTGCTTGCTCAATTGGGATGGCCTGATATGCGTTTGCCAATTCTCTACACCATGTCATGGCCTGATAGGGTTCCTTGTTCTGAAGTAACTTGGCCAAGACTTGACCTTTGCAAGTAAGCTAACCACAGTTATATAATTTGGTGCAGATCCGGTTTATGTACATATAAACCAAAACCGGATTAAGATTGAGTGATTGTTGGCAGACTCGGTTCGTTGACATTCAAGAAACCAGACAATGTGAAATACCCATCAATGGACCTTGCTTATGCTGCGGGACGAGCTGGAGGGACAATGACTGGAGTTCTCAGTGCAGCTAACGAGAAAGCTGTTGAAATGTTCATTGATGAAAAGTAAGTTCTTTAGTGGTTCATCTCATTTCTCAGGTGTTCTTGAAAACTTATAAAAACTTTGTTTTTGTTTACAGGATAAGCTATTTGGATATCTTCAAGGTGGTGGAATTAACATGCGATAAACATAGAACCGAGTTGGTAACATCGCCATCTCTTGAAGAGATAGTTCACTATGACTTGTGGGCGCGTGAATACGCTGCGAATGTACAGCTTTCTTCTGGTGCGAGGCCAGTTCCTGCCTGATGATTAATACTTGTTGGATTGAAAGTGAATAAGAACTGATGGAAAGAAGATTAGTGCAGCAAAATGGGTTACTTTCCGTTTTTGGCAAGGATTACTAATTCTAAGTTGTACCTAAATTGTCTGTGATCCGAACCAAGCTAAACCGAAAATTTAAAACCCATTAACCAATAAAACTGATTCTTTCCCTTGAAGATTGTCATATTTTTAAATTTTACTCCCTCCGTTTTTTTATATTTGACGTTTTAGGATTATGCACACAGATTAAGAAACATTTAATTTTTTTTCATTTTATAAACAAAAACATCATTAATTGTTTACCTAACCACAATTCAACCAATAAAAAAATAGAAGCTATTATATCATTGGTCATCTAATATTAATTACTAATAAATTTTACATAGAAAATTGAAAACGTCAAATAATTTGGAACAAAAAATTTCTCCCAAAACGTCAATTATAAAAAAACAGAGGGAGTATATAATAAACATTTTTTTATTACTTATGTAGACATAATTTAACCAATAATATAAATACATTTGGTCAAACAAACAAAAACTAATTACTACGAAAGCGACATCAATTCATGTAAATGTCAGTCAGTTTAAATTAATTTTGTTAATATAAATAGTTAAACCAAATTTTATAACATTTTCACATACACTAATTACTATACACCATAAATGTATACTCTCTATGTTTTAAAAGAAATTATTTTAGTAATTTATTTGTTACACAGAAGTATCATTTTAAAATTTTAATGTAATTTAATGATTAAATTGGTGTAATTTATACAAATATAATTCATTTCGATTATTTTTAATATATGTAAAAAGTATCTAAGTGACACTTTTTATAAAACATAAAGAATATTACATTTGGATTAAGGAAATACTCTTTCCGTTTTAAATTAATCCATGTTTTAGGAAAAATAATATCATTTCTAAAAAAACATATTTCAAATTTTAATACATATAATAATAAATTGCAAACTTTGAGAACATTAATTATGTTTATTAAATTTTGATTGGATATAAACTATAAAAATGACTATTAATAAAAAAAAATATATTTATTAACATGTTTTTAATATGTATTAAAACTCTAAAACATAAATCATTTTAAAATAGAGAATAAATCATAATAATTTTGTCTTCAGAGTGGGAATAAAGACTACAATGCACTCTTCTTAATCTACTCCCACCGCCAAAATCATTAGGAATTATTTAAACTTGCAAGTCATATATGAAGCATATTCACATTAGATTAATAATTCGTTTGGTAAAAGCGATGTCTAACCGCAAAAAAATGTTTCATTTTGTCGGCTCATTATTTTGTAATGATGATGTTCTTTTATATAGATATTATTAATAAACATACTATGAAATCAATTGGCCGATTTATGATCATTTTTGTCATCATTAATCTTAACTTGCAAGTCATTCTCTTCATAATCTTATCTTCTTATTATTCATGTTATCAGTTTTATCTGAGGCGCTGCTGCGTTACCTAAAAGACACATGTATAAACTTGTACTTAGGTTATACTTTTGATTGTATTTTGATTATAATTCAAGCGATAAGAGTTGTTATAGTGAGAATATACTTAATAATTGAGTTAATTGGGTTGGTAAGACGTTCATATTTGCGTTCTTTGTATTACAAGTTACTGATTATCATCAAAAATATACTGGTAGTACATTTTTTGCCATTGATGTATCATGTAAGTATAATCAATCAAACCAATAGTTAAAATGTGAAATCCATTATAGTAAACTAAACCACTGAACCGAAATATATATATATATATATATATATATATATATATATATATATATATATAAATCAAAGGAAAATCCATTGTGTATATATATTGGGTAAATCTCCCAAATAGTTTTTTTTGAAGTTTTTGTCACAAAAAAACTCTGAGAGAAAAAATGACTAAAATAAACTTTTTTATTTTGAAAACTTTAATATTTTTACAATTTTTTTAATTTTTAAACCTCAACTCCAAAACCCCACCCCATAACTCTAAACCCTAAGTTTAGGTTATTTCACCCAATGGTATAAATATATATATATATATTTACATCTTTTAATAAAGTCTATTTTGATTATTTTTCTCCTTGATTGCTTTTTTTTGGGACAAAAACTTTTTAGCTTTATTTTGGTCTTTATCTCATACTTCCTCTGTTTCATTATAAGTGTCACTTTAATTTTTTGCACACGGATTAAGAAAACAATTAATTTTGCATGTTTTCTATATAAAAACACATTATAAGTGTCACTTTAAGTTTTTGCACACGGAATAAAAAACAATTAATTTTGTATGTTTTCTATATAAAAACATAATTACCTATACACGTAACCATATTTCAACCGATAAAAAAATAAACTGCAGCACAAAATTAATAAATTTTACATCGAAAGTTGCTAATATCAAAAGGAGGGAGTATATATTTAGATTTCTAGTTTTATAGTTCCAAAATGTTAATTTCGTTGTAGATTTCCCACTAAAATAAATTTCAGCTATATAATGAATGAATGGACGACTAGTATTAAATTAAAATAATCTTCCCAATACATTAACCTTCCCTGATTTTTATGTAGTTGGGATGACTCAAGCGACTCAAGTCAATAAATGTGAACACAAATCTCTCTTTATAGAAACTTGAACAAGATCTCAAGGCAAACCAAACATTCCTACAATATCCACCGAAGGGCTTTATATCCAAATTAACAAATGCACCAAATAGCATCTATATTTATATTAAAAAAAAGAGTATATATGCGATGATTCCACACGTTAAAGGACCACACTCTTTTGCCTAAATAAAGAAACATAAAACAGTTATACAAGTTTTGAATTCTATAATACTCATATATTGGGTCATCAAGTAGTCTTGCTTTTGTGATATATCGTGTTGACTTTTCAATAAGACAACCATCATATAATTAGGTTAAACAATTCAACGTTATTATGACAATTATGAATACAAAATGTTGTGTGTTTACATCAAAATGAATAATAACCATTAGTCTCCATTCTAATAATCATCAAACCACCAAAGCTTATATCTAATCCAAGCCGACACATACATATATATATTTAATTAAAAATTATTCAAAAAATATGCACTTCCTTTCTTTCTCTCCAACACTCAAGATTTTCCAGGAAACCAAAAAGAAAAAGGTTGAGAGAGAAAAAAAAAAAGAAAAGAAAAGAAACCGAAGCCCACTTAAAGTCCACGTCTTCGATTTTTGTTTTTCTCCTTCACGAGATCCACGTCACCTTTTAAAAAAGATGTAAATGACGACTAAGCCCATTAACATTTTACACTATTACAATCATACCCTTTCTATACGACACAAACGGTCGTCGTTTCGTCTCTTCTTTTTCCTTTCCTTTTCTTTCCTCTCCGACCACCACCTTCGACATCTCTTCTCCTTCTTGGTCGGAGCTAGTAGTTTCGTCTCCCTTCTTAACTGGCGCCGGAAACACAAGCTTGTCGTTCCCTTCGCTGCTGCTTCTCGCGTAAAGAAGATTCCGTAGCTTCCATCGTTTCGAGAAGCCCGCGGAGTTGCTTTTGATTTTACTATGCGATGGAGAAGACGAGAGTCGCTGGAGATCTTCTTCGTCCCTCGAATGTTTCGGTTTCCATACGCAGTAACTCTCCGGTGGAACTCCAGTTAAATCATCACCGGCCTCCTCCGACGACGAAGAATTCGACGTCGGATCTCGCTCCTCCTCGCTCATCAGTTTCCTAAGAGCAGGACGACGCCGTCGCGGGAGTGTAGGCGACGGTTGAGATTCTCCACCGTTTGTGTCTTCCACCGGAGAATTCTCAGTTCCACCACCGTACGGATTCAACGGACGGATCTGACCGTTACAGAAAATCTCGTCGGCGGTAGCGATGGGAGGAGAGCATCTACGGTTAGGACAGTCGAAAGCAAACTCGAAATCATCTTCTTCCTTGTCGCTGTGAGAGTCTGAGCGTTGCTCTTGGTCTCTGAACTCCTCCACGACTCGAGTTGCGATTGCGGCGAGGTCTACGGCGGAGGAGAAGCTACCGAAACTAGGTGAGTTTGAGGAAAGGGAGAGTAACCGGCTCGTCTGCATGTCTTCAAAGTTGTTTTGTTTTCTTATGAGTTTTCTCTGAAACATTAAAGAGAGAGATAAATGTTATGCTACGAAAGTAGGGTCCGTGGAAATATATATACGGGAACAATCTTTGTATTTTTTTTTCATTAAATGAGAGAAAACAAAATTAGATGATTACATTAGGAAGATTAGTTGTAGTATTTAATTAATCAGGAGCCAAAAAAAACTTAAAAAAGTTTTATAAAACTAAATAATACATCATTGACCTAACAAGGAGCGTAATCACCATAAACCACTGACGATGACAAATGAATTAAAGTAAACTTATAAACACATGAATCACATACTAGTCTTAATAAGAAGAAGTCTTCCCTTTTTGCAACGCGGTGTTATTTTGGAAAATTGTCATCTTCGATGTCACGTTTAATCACCATCAAATCATGAGGTGATAAAAACTTATCTATTCAGAAAAAAAAACTTATCTTTTTTTTGTCAACAAAAAATAAACTTATCTATTCAGTTTTTTTTTCTACATATATATTGAATATTTGAAAATGTTAATCATGTCATTGCAATGACGTACTAGACGTAGGTTACGCGTTCTTTATAGTACAGTGTATAATTGATTCCATGTAGAGAGAAAGGCGGAGAGAGATCATGGGAATATAATCTAATGTCCTAGATTCGAAAACAAGGTTGTGACTGAGATAATATGGAGATTTTGGTCGTTTAAGAAAACATTGTGAGGTGTTCAAAAAAATAAAATAGTGATTTGTAGGATGAAACTTAGGTGATACTATTAAAGCTTTGATATTTCAAATTTGATCAATATTTTGTAAATTTGTACATACAAAAAAGTACGTTATATATATATATATAGATAATAATAATACGTATTTCCCTTTCTATTGTCAGCCTATATATAGATATATAATCGACAATGATAGTTCGAAGGAATTTATATGTGAATGGAAAACATAAATACAGTAGTTTGGTGACCACTCTGTTTTTTTGTCTGGCTTAGGTGACCCCTATAATTATGATGAATGCCGATTATAGGGGAAAATCTTATAAAATGACATTCACTAAAATTTTAGACTTTGAACTTATTTCATTAGTATATTAAACTTTTAACTTGGTTTTTGTATTAAAAAAAACCATCAACTTAATTTACTTGTTTACTAAATCAAAATTGTGATCTGGTAACCTGTAATAGTAAGTGATATGTCAATTTTTAATATTTTTATTTTAATAAAAATGCATTAACAATAATAATGATATAGAAAATTATATAAAATTCTAGAGAATTCAAAAATTAAATTTAATAAAAATCAAAAAAAAATTCACAAATTTTAAATGCACTTTTGTGAAAATATGAATTTTATTTTAAAAAATAAATTACATAAGATTCTAAAATTTTATCAAAAAATAAATAGTTTGGATAAATCATCATTAAAGTTACACTTTTCGTCATATCACTATTAATAATAATATTTTGTAAGTTTTAAATCGTTTAATTTTTATATGATAGTTTTTGACATATGGATAACAATGGTTTTGACACTATTAGTACTATCCATATAATAAAAAATGTTACTTTTAATGTTGATATGACGAAGAGTGTTCATAATAATAGTGACAATGTTTGAAATTATTTTTTTGTGAGAATAGTTTATATGATATTTTTAGATTATTTTTTGGTAAAATTGCATTTTTTAAAATAGTTAAAAAAATATTTTGTTTTTTATTAAATTCAATTTTTAAATTTTCTATAATTTTTCATTTTATTTTTTGTTGCTTATCATTATTTATTGTTAATTATATTTGTTAATTAAATAAAATAAAAATTAACATGTCACCTACTGTTACAGGTTACCAAATCACAATTTTAACTTAATAAACAAATAAATCAAATCGAAAGTTTTTTATGATACAAAAAATAAGTTTGAAATTTAATATGCTAGTGCTGGGTACCTTACAAAAACCGAAATCTAAACTCCAACTTGTAGTTAGGCTGGGCCTTCTCGTTTAAACGGGCCTAACCAATACATTTTCTTATATTTGGGCCGCCTTATGATTCGTCACTTCCAAAATTTTATTACTCCGATCAAAGATTAAGTAACAGTTCCAAGTTCTCAGCTTCTTCTTCCTCAGTTCCACAACTCTCAAATCAATTTAATCAACATAAACCCTAAATCAGATTTTAGGGTTCCTCTTGTTGTACCACTTTGACAAGTATACATTCCGAATGAATAATAACTTCGGGAACTATCATCAATGGCGTCAAGGACCAACACAGCCAAACATATGCCCGGTTTGTACGGCGCCGCACTTCCCTTTCTGCCCGCCGTCTTCTTTCTCGCACAACCCTAACTTCCCTCCTCACTTCAATCCACCGCGTCCTGTATTCGATTCGTTCGCCGGACCACAAAATCACTATCCACTCGGCGATCCAAGGCCGTGGCAAGCTCACCACGGAAACCAGTGGCGACCGGTTTCAGATTGCGATAGGGAAGCAGATCGGAGCTACAAGAGAGCTCGGATTGATGCGATCGGTGGTGGTTCTCCTGTTTACACGGTTTCCGGGAGCGATGGTTATCATAATCCTCAGATCTCTTGGGAGAACGAGCGGAGGTTGAAGATGGTAAGGGATCATGGTTACGGTTTAACAACTGCGCCGTATTCTGGAAATCTTGATGTTGAGATGAATCATCAGTATAGGAACGGAGGTCAATTTAACGGTGTAGCTCCTCCTCTTCCTCCTATGCCTCATCATCCGCCGCCGTACGGAGGCTATATCGGTGGTTCTATCGTTCAGCCTCCGCTTCCGGTTTCACCACCACCGCCTTTGCCTCCATCTTCCATGTTTCCTTCCCCTGTTAATTCGTTTGCAATGGTGCCTCCATCAGCATCATATTCTCAAATTCCAACTCGGTCTAAAGTGATTGATGTGTCTCATTTGCTGAAGCCTCCTCATCGATCTACTCGTCCTGATCATTTTGTAATTATCCTTCGAGGCCTACCAGGTCGTTTTCCCAGCCTTCTCTTTGTTTTTGGCTTCAACTTGTGAATGATTTTAGTTTTTAGTGTAGAATCTTGCTTCTTTGTTTCTCCTTTTACAAATGCTAGATCATTCTTCTTTATCTGTGAAAGCTAATAAGTAATAATATAATTTTTCACTTTTTTTTTTGGCATTTAAATGATTTGGAAAGGTGTTTGTGTTAGAGTGTAGGTGTTACTGAGTTATAATTCCAATTGTATATATATTCAGGTAGCGGGAAGAGTTATTTAGCTAAGTTGTTGCGTGACATCGAGGTAGAAAATGGCGGTAGTGTTCCACGAATCCATTCCATGGATGATTACTTCATGACTGAAGTTGAGAAGGTTCTTTAAAGATTGACTTTTTACCCCGGACCATTAAAGGATTGATTTCTTACTCCGAACCATCAAAGGATTCTAATATTGTGTTGCTTTGTCAATGTACAAGGTTGAGGAGAGTGATTCGACTTCTTCAGGCTCTGGTAGAAGCAAGAGACCTATTGTGAAGAAGTTCATGGAATACTGCTACGAACCTGAGATGGAAGAGGTATCTTGAGATAAATGATACATGACTATAAACCACGACTATACTTTTTGTTTTTAAGTTTCTTGGTACACTTGAATTCTCAGGCGTATCGTTCTAGCATGCTTAAAGCTTTTAAGAGGACTCTTGAAGATGGGGCTTTCAGCTTTGTAATCGGTAATGATTTTTTTCCCGTAACAGCTTACTATTATGTATGACTATATATCAGTTTTGACTGCAAAAGGTAATCGGTATTGTGATCTAATGACACTTGTCTCTTTTGGTTTGATGATGTTGACACGATGGCTACTGTTCTTTTTGAGAAAACATTTCATCTTACATGGTTTCTTAGTTTCCTAGTGTAGAGAACTTAATATCATTCCCAGCTCTCTTGCTTCTCATGGTATATGGACTAGGGATAGTATATATTTCAACGTGTAAGGTCTTTATTTAGGGATACTCATCAGTTTAGCTGGGAACTGAGTGTTGCTCTGTCCAAGCACTACTTTCATTTTGCTAACCACGGATGCCGTTTGTTTTCTGGAATTGACCGTTTCTTGCTGGTATATGTGGCTCATCTTAGTGGATGACCGTAATCTGCGGGTACCTGATTTTGCTCAGTTTTGGGCAACAGCAAAGGTATATGCTCACTTCTTTCTGTATTACCTTGTGGAGATTGGATGTTCTTTGCGGAATTTTATGGAAGACTCATAATGATTTGTGAAGTCAACTAGCTTCTTAAGTGCTTAGTTATCTTTGGTTTCCCAAGTGCCTAGATAATTTCATGTCTGATATTATTCTTGTATAATGTTATTAGTAAGTTGACGTTTCTGACAATGTTTTGGTCATTTAAACCTTATAATTATCATAATGACCTGTCAAGTTAAGGTGGCCGTGCAGTTCACTAGATTTAAGTTTACGAGTCTTCTTTTTCTCAGCTTCTTCATTATGCTTGTTGAAAATAACCCCTGTATACCGGTTGCGGTCTTACATCCTATCTAGCTGAAATCAAGTAAATAAATACGATCGTTTAAAACCTACTGGCTTAGTGATTGTCATCAAAGAGGACGATGACTTGGGGGCAAACTATAAACAAGCCCTTCTTTTATCACTGCTTATCCATCTCTTATAAGATGAGAGCGATTAGTCTTGTTAGTGTCTGTATGTACTATTTATGGTGACATTTCACCTGCAAGTTGGGGTTGTTATTCGTTTTCTGATTGATTCATGTTGTTTGCTGAACATCACGCGGTTAACTTTACGTGAGGTTGCAATATTTTTCATATCTGCATTCAGTGACCAAGAGACCCAGGATTATGCCGGTTCCTGTTTATTTATGAATAGATAGTAGTACTGTTTGCTTTTGGCAGTACTCTTCCTCATTTTTTTTATTTGCCGCTGTGCTCCATCATTTTTTTTTGCTCGTCTATGATTACGCGAGAATGAAAAGTTTAAGATTTCCTTTGAAATGCGAGAGTTCACCTCATCCTTTCTTTCCTTTCTGAAATACAGTTTGACTCAATCTTCCTTTGCTTCGCTTTTGCACAGTGACCTGTGGCTTCATTTTATCTACCAGAAATTTAAATGATGTTCTGGTTATGTGTATAATTGGATCCTTGTTATAACGTTGAATTTTGGATTGTTACTTTCTTGTATTATTTAAAAAGAGTTCGACTAAAACATGTTCCTCGTTCAGAATAGAAAATGAAAGCTTTTCGTAATCGTACTTCAAAGTTTCCTTGACATTCTGTTTTTTTCTTGTGTGCAGAGATCTGGGTATGAAGCTTACATATTGGAAGCAACATACAAGGACCCAACTGTGAGTTCTCGATACTTCATATCAAACCTTAAAGAATCTCTCACATATCTTGCTGTGCTAAGCAGTTTCAAAAATCATTACAGGGATGTGCAGCAAGAAACGTACATGGTATCACACTGGATCAAGTACAGCAGATGGCAGAACAATGGGAAGAAGCTCCATCATTGTACATGCAACTAGATATCAAGGTTCTTATTCCAACCTTGACCTTGCGTTTTGATAAATGGGAAGAAGATGCCATAAAATGCCTTCATGTATTTTTTTGCGTCGACTTGAAGACAGCTGATCATAAGATGAGCTTCATGCAAGCATATTTTGGGACTCTAGACAATACTAGCCTTGTTCCTTTTCTGTAATACAATATCTCATGATATTCCTTTTCTATGATAGTCTCTTACGAGAAGGGATGACCTAAAGGAGAGTGGAATAGAAGAGGTAAGAGAATAAGTTTTTTATATACCTCGCTGTCCTTAAGTTGACAAGTATATATACAAACTCCCTTTGTTTTGACCGTTTTTTCAATCTTGGCCGTCATTATATGATCCCACCCCGTAACTTCTCTAAATTGCTCTAGGTGGACATGGACATGGAAGATGATTTTGGACTGCCAGAAAGAAAATCCGATAACCACACCCAGTCAGAAGGAAAGGGTGTGACAGAAGGTAAGATTTGAATGCCGCCTTTGCGTTCTTATTTTTCACCAAGACATACTGAAAACACTTTGCTGAGTCTTTCTGATGATATTTTCTCAGACTCTCTTATAAATGAGAGGAAATGGGAAGAAGAGAACCTAACTCCCATACAGAAGTGAAAGAACTAAGTAGAAGTAAATGGTCAAATGTAGAGGAAGACGATGAAACAGAGAAATCTCAAAGTACAAGACGAAACTCAAAATCCCTTTCCACGTCAAGCCAAGAACGCTTGACGAAAGGTAAAACTGTTTGGTGGGGCGATAAGGTATAAACATACAAACATCTTTGCTTTGTACGTTTCGTCTCTAGAAGATCCGTTAGCTTTTAAATCATGTTTTTATCTTTTGGAAAATCTCTGGCTCATACATTGCATTTGCTTATGCGGATAGGGTGGAGACGCGGGGTTTTCAATAGGTGCAAGGAATATGAACATGCCTTCTTTAGTGATAGGTCCCGGATCAGGATATAACCTGGTAAGCAGCAAGCGATTAATATGGCTCTGTTCTTGTTCTTATCATGCTCACATGTGTTTCCCACTTTTAAGTACTTCGTGATTGGGTTATTGCAGAAATCGAATCCTCTATCGGAAGCAGAGAGCCGTGCACTCGCTGATGCAATTGGAAAAGCAAAAGTAAGAGGAATCTTCCAGGATCAGCTAAAAGCAGAGCGTGAGTCTTTCAAAGCTGTTTTTGACAAGAGACATGGTACATCTTACAATTCAAAGGACGAGTAAGTGTATGCATGATTCAAAACTATAATGTATCCCTTGTTATGTACGTTCATATACGATTATAATTTATTGTTTTGTTATTTATGTTTAAAATATTGATATTATTTCGAAGAAGAGATTTAATAAAAATATCTTTGAGGTTGATAATAGTATTTTAGCGAAGTGCATTTCATATCTATAACCAAAACCACCCAAAGTTAACTCAATGGTCTTAAGAATCGTTGCGTTGTGAAAACTAAATGAGGTTGATTCTATCATTCCCACAAAACCAAAAATCTAAAGATAGAAAAGCCTGGAAGCATACGAGAGAGAATCCATAATTGTCGTTATTGAAAGATGTCTACGGATGTGGTTAAATCATGTCTAAACATAGCTGAACATCCAATATGTAATAAAAGGATGATTCTTTGTTTCACAAGAAATAATGTAATAATACGTATCTAAGCACTATTTAAGAGTTAACAAAGAAACAAACCCCGAGTTTCATAAAGAATAATGGGAGAAACAGAAGAGAAAGAAGTGAAGAAGAATCATGGTGATAAAGAAGAGGAACACAACAAGGCTGAGAAAGCTGATAAGAAGGAGAAGAAGAAGGATAAAGATAAGAAGGATAAGAAGGAGGAGGACGATAAAAAAGGTGGAGGAGAAGAAGGTGAAGATCAAGAGAAGAAGAGCAAGAAGAAAGATAAGAAGACGAAGAAAGAGAAGAACCCTGAAGATAAGAAAGATCCAGAGAAGCTGAAGATGAAGCTTCAGAAGATTGAAGAAAAGATTCAAGCTATGGTTTTAAAGAAAGATGAGATCCTGAAGCTTATTCATGATGCTGAACAAGCTAAAGGTAGTGCAGCTGCAGCTGCAGTAGCTACAGATGCACCACCACCAACTAATTAACAAACTCATTTTCAAAGCACAAATTACTAATATATGATTCTATATTTTGGTTTATTTGGTTGTAAATATTGTAATAAAACCATCTGTTTATAATATAAAACTTTTAAGCTTAATATATTATAGTGATTCTGATTTATACCTCACTTGAACGACTATATAATTTTATGTTTACGGTTTTATAATTTAAGACCAGGACAAAGCATTCATATGGATCAACATCATTACCTCTTTTTGTTACAAAGAACTCAATAATATGCTAATTTGCTACATTAACACAAATGTTTAGACTCGCCTAAGCCAATAGATATATTAAGCAACATTTGGTTTGGTTGGATTTGTATAATTGTATTGTTCAGTGATCACTCTGCAATGACTGGTATAACAAAAAAAAAAAGCTGAATATTCTTCTTCCAGCAACTACAATCTTTTGTGCCAAGA
This sequence comes from Moricandia moricandioides, assembly GCA_905132885.1. Classification (NCBI taxonomy): domain Eukaryota; kingdom Viridiplantae; phylum Streptophyta; class Magnoliopsida; order Brassicales; family Brassicaceae; genus Moricandia; species Moricandia moricandioides. Next base: position 149,423 of record CAJHQQ010000182.1, read on the forward strand.
TGCATACATCACCATCTCTAAGACTAAAACTAAATAAAGTCTCAAAATCATGTCGTATTACATAACGCGTACCCTCGCTGCATGTGAAAGCTTTTACTCTTTGAAAGATGTATTATTGTTCTTATATATATAGAAGACCTTGCAAAACCTGTGACAATGTCACAATGTCTTGTTGCCTAATAAAAGGAAATGGCACTAGTGACGTGCCTAGGAGCCAATCTTTAATATATGAATGATCAACAATTTGACATCAAATCATCAAAAAATTATTTATCATGTAACCACACATTCAAAGCCTTCGTCTTTGACTCCTCTTTACCTCTTTGATTTGTCTAAGAAAATTGAATTAATATAAATTGACACGAAGAAAAAAAAACTATATATTTAACTACATACAAATAAGTTGAATGTTTTTAATTTAGCTTATAATTAACTCCTTTAATTGATGAGTTGTTCGCAAGTGAGTATGATCAACATAATCCATGCAGAGTTAATTACGATTTTTTGGTTGTACACACAAATACGTGAAATATAATAACGAAAAATATAAAAGAACCTAAAGCATGAGAGTTTCTCAGCACAAGATCATAGGATCTTTAACACACCACAAGCTTAGTACTACTATATGGAACGAGAGAAACATATAATGATTAGTCCATCTTAACTTCAAGACTGGTCTGCAAAGGAGCCTTGAAGGAGCCCATCTCTGATCTGAGTAGCCACATCACGAACCGCTCCTGGTCCGTGGGGTATGAAGACAGCAGATGATTTGGAACTAGCACCAATCTCCTTCATGGTGTCGAAGTACTGCGTAACCAGCACCATGTCCATCACATCTTTAGCAGTTGTCCCGGGCACATTCACAGAGAAACCCAAGACGCTGTCACGTAGCCCGTCAACAATAGCTTGCCTCTGACGGGCGATACCTAGACCAGATAGGTACTTGGCCTCAGCTTCACCTTCAGCTCGCTTGATCTGCAAGATTTTCTCAGCCTCTGCCTTTTCGTTTGCAGCCAATCTCATCCTTGCAGCTATACACAAGAAGTCATGAAACTCATATTTACAAGAAAGAAGATGAAATGATGGGAAGGTTTTGTTAGTTACCAGCGTTGATCTCGTTCATGGCTCGTTTGACATGTTCATCAGGCTCGATGTCAACGATGAGAGTTTGAACAATCTCAAAACCGTAAGCAGACATTGCCTACAAGAGACAGAGCGATACAAAGTGAACATCTAAGCAGCAGCCAAACTACAAGAATGATTATGTTATACCTTCTCGAGCTCTTCCTCAACAGCTCTGGCAATTTCATTCTTCTGCTCAAAAACATCATCCAGAATCAGCTTGGGGACACTTGCTCTGATAACTAGAAACAACCCAAAAAAGAAAAAAAAAACTCAGTTTCTTTTAACAGAATCACTCTCTCTAAGTCATGAGCCTTACCATCAAAAACGTAAGCTTGGATTTGGCTCCTTGTGTTACTAAGCTTGTAGAAAGCATCATTAGCATTATTAGCCAAAGCACGGTATTGAATCGATGCAACAACATTAACAAACACATTGTCCTGCAACAACAACACACCAAACTAGATTAGTACTAAACATAAAAAGAAGAGATAAAACAAAAAAAAGTTGAAACCTTTGTCTTAGTCTCGCAACGAACATCAAGTTGCTGAAGCCTTAGAGAGAGGTAACCAGCAACTTGCTGACCAAGACACCATGGGAGAAAGTGGCAACCAGGCTCAAGAACATCTTCGAACTTCCCAAACGTTTCTTTGATCGCCACCGTTGATTGGTCCACTTGTACACAGCAAAATAAATTCCCCATTTTTCTTCCACAAATTCTCTAATCAATTTGAAAAAACACAACTTTTATTAAAAATTCATTACCATAAGACAAAAGCTGAACTTGATTATACCCAGAACCTAAGATCGCTCTCGGTTTTGTTCTACCTAACGATCTAATCTCACGAACCCAGAAAGATCAGAGCCTGAAATTAAATTAAGCATGAAGAAGATAAAAGGATAATTTTTAGGGATTACCGAAAGTTGTCGTCTTTTGATGTGCAGATTTGGTGGGTTTGATTAAACAGCCTGTGATCATATATAGATATTTCACTGGGCAAAGACTAAAAGCTGGTCTTTACAACTATTTCTAATTCTTACCCCTTATCTTTTTAATATTACACTAAATGTCCGTTTATGTTCAATTACGTTGGAAACACCCCATGGGGCTCTTGACAAATATATAATAGTATGATTAGTTCATTTATCTATATTAATAATAACTGTTTTCTAAAATACATTATTTTCCTTTTTTTTATATTATAACTTGTTCTGTTATATAACATATCTGTGTAAAACATAAACATAGGGTCTAAATTTAAAGAATTAAAAAGTTGTTTTTTTGAACTATGAATTAAAAAAAAAAGTTAAAGAGTTATATGTGTTGTTGAGTTAGTTAGATTATGTGTCAAATAATATTCCAAAATTACATCATTACCAATTGATATTCCTTTTCTTAAGTAATTATCCAAATAAAGCTATGCAACCTTGGTAAAAAATTATAATCCCTCCGTTTCAAATTTGATGATATTTTAGGAGGTTTATGTTGTTTCAAAATATATAATGTTTTGAGATTTTAAGGTAACTTTTAAAGTTTTAAGGTTAAATTTAACTTTATTGAAAATTGTTCAACCAATAAAATTTTAGAGATCTTTTTATAATTGGTTGAATGATTTTAAAATTATATTTTTAAAAGTAGTTTTTAGATAAATGTGAATTTTTTAATCTTCGTTCATTAACCCAAAACATCATCTATTAAAAAATGGAGGGAGTATAAAAAGGTTCACCACAACCTCACAAGGCTTGGTTTGGACCATATCCTAGCTATAATGGATTACTAATTAACATACAACAAGGTTGCTACACTATATAACAAGCTCAATAACTAAAACATGCTAGCTTTGGTTGGACCGGTACGCATAACGCCTAGCCCAAAAGAGATAATGCAAGAAATTAATCCCACTAAGCACACACATGAGCCAGTAAAACTTGTCGAGATGGTACTCGTTCAGATTCTTCCCCAAGAGCCATGGGGTATGTTGGTTCAAACCAGTGACGAAATTAACAGCCGAGACAAGAACAGAGCTCAAGTAATATCCCATTGCAAGAGACGTCCAAGAGAGCGAGGTCGCTAGGGAACGCATCGTTGAAGGAGCTTCGGTGAAGAAAAACTCCATCATACCTGCTAAAGTGAAGAGATCCGCTGATCCAAGAAACACATATTGCAAAGCTATCCAAAGAAACGTTATAGGAAGCGGCGTGCTTGAGCAGCAAGTAACCTCTTTAACAACATGCTTGCGTTTGGTTTCAACCAAGGCTGCGACCGCCATTGCGACTACAGAGAGGACAAGTCCTGTTCCAATGCGTTGGAGATGTGTTACACCTGTTTCGGTTTTGGTTGTTTTTCTAGCGAGAGGGAGGAGGAGGTGGTTGTATGTCGGAGCTAAGATCATTGTGAAGACGACTGGGAAAACAGGTAATGCAGCAGGTGGCACGGTTAATGACCCGAGCTTCGTGTTCATCGTGGAAGCTTGCTGGATGGAGAATGTCGAGAGCTGAGCTAGACAGCAGTTAAGCATTATTGTAGACATGAAAATAGGTAAAGTCTTGATCACTATCTTCACGTCTTTGACTTGTTCCTCCGTGCAACGTAGCGGTCTAGGTAACGATTCACGCTCTCTCAAGGCATCACCGAGGAACGATCCAAGAACCTCTTCATCTCTATCAACGTTTCCCTTGTCTATATTGTCGTTGCATTCGTTTCTTGTATGACACGTAACTACGTTTCTTGAAGTTATTCTCTTATACTTAACGTATAAAGCAGCGGTTAAGACCTTGAATAGAGTTGTGATGGGACTTCCACTAGGAACCTTGAGCCGATAAAAGCGAGAACCAGACAAGAAAACCGGAACCGAGATCAAGATCGCGGCCGTGGAAACACCGAACCCATAAGACCAGCCTTTGTTGTCTTCAAGCCAGACCACGACCGTAACAGCTATTAGGGCACCACACGAGAGACTAAAAATGAAGTAGTTGAAGAAGAAGGATCTTTGTCTCCTCCCACTCGGTGTTGTTTCGTCAAACTGTTCCGCTCCGTGAGGTGGCAACGAGCCTTTTATACCTCCAACACCGAGAGCTACTAAGTATAGACCCACGAAGAGAACTACACGAGCCCATGGCTCTCTCGAGTGCTCGTGTGCTTGGACCGTTAGTACCAATAAGCCCTGTACGTACGTTCCACAAATAGTATCAAAATTTTATTTTTCAAACAAATAACTAAGATTATTAAACTATTTTTATCATCAAAATAGTACAAAACCATGTTTAGAGTTTGGAGTTTTGTATGAATGTACTAATGATACTTAAAAATAGTGAGATTAACTACTTAAAGTGTCATACTCTTTTTATCAACATTCAATATTCTTTTAAGAAGTCCATGTCACATGACCTGGTGTTAGGTAGAGTGGTATATAGGTTTTAAAAATATTCAAAGTGATTATCAAAGTTAGTTTATATTAATGAGAAAAAAAAATCTAACCAAGCATTCGATGGCGGCGCTGACTAGATAGATATGGAAAGTGGTGAAGAAAGCATCTGCTAAAAATCCACCAAGAAGGGCCAAGAAAAACGCCGTTCCCATGAACGCAGTTACTGCGTTTGCGGATCCGGACGGTGAAAACCCCATCTTTGTTGAAAGATACAACACTAGATTGCTCGCGTTTGCCAAGAACGCAAGGTTCTCCAAAACTTCCACAACTAATAAATTAATGGACATACATAATCCATATTAATAAAATGATGTTATTTAATTCAAAACAATATATGATTAAATGAGATAAAAAATATATATATGAATTTTTAGAATGACTCACGCAAGACGAAAGATGCAGCAAGCATACCACCATGGCAGCCACGCAACGCTGGTCTATTTCGCCAATCTACGTATCCATTCCACTCTCTTAACCGGTTTGCTTCATCCTACATATAATTAATTACCATAATCATTCCAAATCTAAGCCAACTCACTAATATATCTGAAGTTTTTGGTTGGATTTAAAATGATGGAGAGAGATAACTAAAACTCACCATTTGTTGAATCTCTAGAGACATGATCATTTAAGTAACAGCTGTTTTTGAGAATGAAAGTGAGCATATGATTAAATTGCACTAGTGTGTGGACATTTTATAGATAGAGAGAGTGTGTGTGTGGTTATTACGAACAAGCGAAAACTCTAGAGACTAAACGTAAGAGGTGTTGCTATCTTTGATGTTGACTCTTTTTTTTGTATTTCATCTGTTTCTTTCCTCATTAACAAGGCATCGTACATATCCTACAAATTAACTTAGCCGCTTTTTTTAGCCCTTTTCGGTTTACAAATTTCAATAACGTAAACTCATGAATAAAGACGCAACAACTTTACTCATAATCAGTTGGCTAGGTTATAGTATCTTACACTAGAAATAGAGATGGATCTAACATAATGAAATGTATAAATAAAAGTGAACTAATTAACTCATTACGGATTGTTTAGTGACCGTGCATGTTACCTATAAAAGCTAATATATAGAATGAAAACTTATAATGTTGCCAAGTTAAAAAGAAAATTATGGTGAGTAATTTAGATTCCTAGACAATTTTTTTATACGTTCTAACTAATTTGGTCGGTCCCGAGAAAACACACTTAGTGTTACAGAGTGGATTAAAACGAAAACGTATGACACTTTCTAATTCGAGTTTGGAATACTTTCCGAGTAATTAATGACAAAGTGTAGATCAATCGTATAGTATGTTAACCACTTGAACCGAAACTAAAGTCCAAACCGATAAATAGCGATAATTTTTCCTAGACAATCGAGTCAACCAAGAAATACAATACCACGGTCCACACAATTAGTTAAGACTGCTCACAGAATTTCAACTGCTTAACCAGTTGAAATTTCCCACGGACCATGCATGGTTTAGCATTTTATTTGGATTTCACAAGCTATAAAAAATATATCTTGTGGAATGTCATTGTAATATCTTATCTTTTCGAGAAAAAAAAACTGAAAAGTTGAATTTCGTTTATAAGTAATTTGAGTATCCTAAATATAAAAACCGGTTGATAATATATATCGGTTTGATAGTGAATGATCGTATTGTACACAAGAGGCGGTGAGAACGACCAGACCATTTCTCAAATCTTATTGGTTCATACGACCAAAATAGAAATTCGGCTTTGTTATTATAAATACTGAAAGAACAATTGATAAGAATCTATCATATGCAAGTTGGCGACAACATTTAACTCTTGTGATAACGATATATTCTTGTTTCATTTACGTTTTTACACCCAATAGTATTTCTCAATGTTTATATACTGCATGCATGAAGAACCAAAATGAATTTTAGTTCATGAGATGATTTTCAGTTTAGCTTTGTAAATTTACATCTTAAGTTGCCATTTTTGCATAAACAGAACCAAAAACCGGATAACAAGTATATATATAGTGAATAAACCAAGCCAACGTTGTAGGAACACTAGCCGGTTGACGAACCCAAACCAAATCGGTTCGTCCATGCATTATATTTATATATGTGTATAAGACGAAGTTGTATGCTTTGGTAAATCCACATATGAGATTGGGGCCACCACCACCACTGCTGCAACAACCACACTCCACCCTTCATAATATAAAACGCTTTCTGTGGATGATAATTTTTTGATAGGAGCAAATTTTATCAATCGGTACGAAAATATGATAAGTATTAACCATCCAATTTGGGTGGTTGCCTAGTTCTTCCAGCAGTTTACAAAAGGCCCCACCCGTTCTTCTTACCCATTCAACTCTATATTCTCATCTAGATGCTGCTACAACACTCCAAACCGGAATATTCCGGTTTAGGCTGAGGAAGACGTAGCTGGTTTGTATTGGGGAGAATTTTAACTGAAATTCATGAGATGTAAATAAAATTTTTTTAGGGTTAATGAATAATTGTTCATGATTTTAATTGAGTTTGTGTAATATAAAAATATTTGAAAGGCCATATGTTTTAAGAATATAAATGGAGCTTTGCTCTCACATCTCAACTTTCCACCAACTCCATTGTATTTTAATGGTTTAAAGACTAACACATGTACATCTATCAACTGGACCATCTGTATTTGGATGAACAATTACAAATAGTAAAAGGCGAATCCTGTTGAAAATACTTTTGGATCAAACAAACAAAAACATTTAGACATGTAATGATATGATTCATCTGAATAAACTAATGTTTTAGTTTTCTTACAGCACATAAATTTGTATGATCTTCTACTCTTACAGGTAATGTGAGTTCAATTACGTAATGGAATACAAAAATAACTAAAAAAAGGAGCATATCTTAATTATTATACATAATTTCCCAAGCAAATTAGGTTTTCATATATCTATTTTTAGAAACTCAACATCGTCACGATAGCCGTCCAAACATGTGCAAAATAGTCCACCACTAAGAGTCTAAAATGATATTTACATTATACTAAGAGTAATAAAATTTTAACACGATTCATGTTATAAAATATACATTGTCGAATACACAGTTTTTCTTTTAAATCAAAAATATACTCAGTTTAAACCTTCCTTGGAGTGTCAAGTAAAAAACTAAAGTATAACGAAATAAGGAAAGAACCCGTCTGGTTTGTGATACGTTAAATGTCTCAGATGATAGCTAAAAAGGAAAAAAAAAGTGAAATCCATATTCTTAATGAACGTATTTATACGTACAAGGGTATACAAAGATGAAGCAGATACATTCACAATTCCATCAATATGTGTATATTTGTACATTTATTTATCTTTTTTTTTTTTTTTGAATTGACGTTTATTTTATCTTTCGATCATATGTGTCACTTGATGATTTATCAAAATTTTACGTTTTCCTTCAAGTAACATACGATCGATTGCTGCAAAGAGACCAAATTTAGTCACATTAGTACTTAATCACTTATAATTAACTAACATGCATATATACTGTTAGACATTGATTAATTTAGCTATTTTGAAGAAACTAGAAAATTAAATATAATCTTAGAGAAAAGAGCTTGAAAACTTACGAGAAGGCAGAGAATGACACATGCGCCTGCACCTGGGAACAATGCGTACCAGAAATTCAAGTGATGGAACTTTGCTCCATCTATGAACATTAGTGGTAGGCTCGCCGCTGTAATTTTTTATTTTGTTTATTTATTAATCAGATAAATAAACGAAAATAAATAATTATTTTTCTCACAATAAGTTAGTTAATTGGTAAGGAAAAAAAAAATGATTGCATAAGATTTCGGTTAAAAAGAGATAGAAAATTGTGCAGAGAATGTGAATTGGATGCTTCTTGCACCATCCCAGAGTTTCTGGTTATTCCTTAGTCTATGTAGTTTCGGGGCCAGATATATTACAGAGGCAATTGGGTATGGGTGATTAAATTTTGGTTTGGTTTCTTTATGGGCTCTAGTTTTGATTCATAATAACAGTTTGAACATGGGCTATAAATCATATGTTTTTTTCTCCATATGGTATTTTTAACTTGCTATCATCATTAACCTATTAAATATTAGAATTACATCATTCAATAAATTAGGTTTCTCGGTTTCATTTTTTTAGAGATAAAGATCAAAATAGACTTAAAAAAAATTTTCTCCCAAAAATAACACTCAAAGAGAAAAATGACAAAACTAGATATTTTTTAAAGGATATAAATATATATATATTTATACACTTGAGTTAACTAATCTAAAATTAGGGTTTAGAGTTATGGGATTGGGGTTTGGAGTTGATGTTTAAAAATTAAAAAAATTTAAAAATATTAAAATTTTCAAAATAAAAAGGTATATTTTGGTCATTTTCTCTCTCATAGTCTATTTTTGAGACAAAAACTTTAAAAATGACTATTTGAGAGATTTGACTTTCATTTTATTAATTTTCGGCACTCTACGAAACTGATTTTCTTTTAAATTATGGTAAAAAAAAATCCTTTGGAGAAAATATAGATAAATATAGATATAATTTACCAGGAGGGTGATTGGCACGAGCAATGACCATAAAAGCGATAGAAGCGGCGAGGGCAACGCTCCGGGCGAGCCAACCTGGTCCGAAGACGGATAACGCTACCACTCCAATCGCAGCACAGCCAATTTGAGCTAAAAACATATTGTATTTCTGAAAATAAAAGAGAAAACATTAATTTTATAAAATATAACTAAGATAACGACTATATTATGAAACATCATTTAAAGTTCCCTTTAAAAATGATGTGATCGCATCTCCTTCATAAATCAACTAGTAACATGATGTGATGGCACAAATAGGTTGTGTGACTTGATTACCCAAACACTCGTGAAAGTATTTTAGCTACAATATGTTTTCTTTCTTAATTTAAAGAACCAAAAAAAAATCGATCTCTTTATAGAACTTAAATGTAAAATCATAAACCCTAAAAAAAATTAAGTTGGTGTTAATTTGTGTTTTGCATTTCATGGACCACGTGTATAATTAGATGGCTAATAGCCTAATATAAATGTGTAAAAGGGTATGAATGATTACACGAGCAACAGGAGCAGATGGAGTGGTGAAAAGAATGGCGCAGACGGCACCAAGTGGTGCAACTGACATTGTAATCCCTTTTGCAGATAACATTTGATCCATTCTTCCCATTATTGCCATCGCCGCAAACGCTCCTATATTCACAAAACATGATTAGTTAAGAGACCATTAACTTTCAAGAAAATTAAATTGTTCTAGATTTTTTTGTTTTGGAAAATGTTGTAACGGTAACATTTGTCTACAGTCACAATTATTATTGGATATCGGTTTGCAACTCTAGCTGAGACACTTATATGATTTCATATGTGCTGGAAGAAGTCAGCTATAACCTTTGAACTAGCATTTGACCCGCGCGTCCGCGCGGGTGTTATTTTTATAAATGTCAAATATTTTAAGCAATTTGTTTAATATAACTGTATATATGAATGAAACTTAATATTCGATATCTGTTATCCGATTTGGGATTCCATCCGCTTCAAAAAACGGATATTCGGAGATCCTGGTAGTGATTTTACGGATTCGACTCATCCAAGTACGAATTCATATAGTAAAATTTAGGTCTGAATATCTGGATATTAAATATTAAAAATTTAATTATAGTTATCTATGTATATTATATATACTTTTATATAAAATAACTAATATTTTAATTTTAAATTTGAATGCTTTTAAAGTTTTTTAAAATAATAATTTTAAATAGACTAATAGATGATTAATATTTAGGTTTTTAATTACAAAAACAGGTCCAAATATCCGCGTGTATTCGGATTTTAGTCTGAATATCCTAACCCCGAATATCCAGATCCAGATAACAATTTTACGAATCCGACGAATGCATATCCGAATCCATATATCCTAAAATATCTCGGAAATTCGATATGTCCTAGACATAATTGTTTATATGTATTATATGGTGATTAAAAAATTTAAATTTATAAATTACATAAATTATTCTTATTAGATATATCGTACAAATGAATAATAGATTGTATTTGTTTGTATATATAACCATTTATAATAAATATTAGTATGTATTTTAGTTACTAAATTGTTACGGAAAATTACATGATTTTGTTATTTTAAATGAATAAGTTCAAATTATATCGAAAATTATTGACATTATTAGTTTTTTTATAGTTCAAATATAGTTGGTTAGCTTATATGAATATGAATAAAAAATAAAACTAATTTAATTATGTATATATATATATATATATATATATAAACACATACATTTTTTTATGAAATCTCAAATTTTAATAATAAATGTTGTTAATGGGCTTAGCCCAAATTTATTTTTTTCTTGTTAATAATCAATGTTTAGATGTTTGGATGCAAGGATAGTATCAATGACATTTCTTGTAAATATTAGGTAAAAGCAAGGATTATTTTTCATTTGTATTTCAATTTTAATAGATTAGATAGATTAGATATTAGTTAGACCTAACCGTCAGCATAGTGTTTTGACTACAAAACAAAAAATCAAGGATCCTCAAGACATAAACACTAGTTTGACTATGTACTATATATGTTTCACGACTCAAGTATTTACTTTAATTAAAAGATCACATAATATCTTTAGGCCATCTTTAACCCGGGTCTCTTAAGATGGGGTTCTTAATTTTTTTGTCCTCTTTTTAATTTTTTTTTTTTTTTTTTACATTTTTCCGGATAAGAGACGTCTCTTATGTCTCTTATTTAAGAGACGGTTCTTAAGTTTTCTTAGTTATAATTAAGATACGGTCTCTTAAAAAATAAGAACCCCTTGTTAAGAGACCTGCATTAATCATGCCCTTAGGTATACTCCTATCTCATAACACTATACACTAGTTTGACTATGTACTATATATGTTTCACGACTCAAGTATTTACTTTAATTAAAAGATCACATAATATCTTTAGGTATACTCCTATCTCATAACACTATACACTAGTTTGACTATGTACTATATATGTTTCACGACTCAAGTATTTACTTTAATTAAAAGATCACATAATATCTTTAGGTATACTCCTATCTCATAACACTATACACTAGTTTGACTATGTACTATATATGTTTCACGACTCAAGTATTTACTTTAATTAAAAGATCACATAATATCTTTAGGTATACTCCTATCTCATAACACTATGTTCCACATTTTTCAGTGAATAGTTATCTTCCAGCCAGTTAAATTTAGAGAAATACCATAACATAGACTTTAAAAAAATTGTCATCAAAATAGTCTATTTATTAAAGGGTGTAAATATACATTTATATTTCTTCAGTAACTAATATAACGATCAAAATAGACTTTATTAAAAAATATAAATATATATATTTATATTTTTTGGGTTAATTACTCTAGATCTTAGATCTAGAGTTATGTGGTGGGGTTTTATAGATGATGTTTAAAATTATAAAAAAAAACTAAAAAAATATATCAAATTTTTTAGAATAAAAAAATATTTATTTCGGTCAAAAAAATTTTGAAAACTATTTTGTAACAAAAACTTAACGATACTATTTGAAAGATTTGGTCTTAAATTTATATATTTCTTGCTTAAGCTAATTTCTTATATTTATCCTCAAAAAACCATACCCTAATATCAAGGTTTATTCGATAAATTGGTGAAAACTCGAGATGCATGTTATATAGATGACCATTTGACCGTAGGAAGAGCCATAATGTATCTCTCTCTCTCAATATTTTTAAATCTCTCCTCATCTTTTGGGTCAGACAGGAATTAATATTGTCCATTAATTTTATAATTTTATATCACTTTTATGTGTACCTCTTCTCTCTTCCTTAATCCTTATTTTTTGTTTTCAACTTTTTATAACCCTAATCGCCAGTTGTAGTTCTTCTGAATTAGAAACAAAAGAGCATCAAAATAACAAAGATGAAAAAGAAAACATCTTAAAAATGATCTCAAAAAAATTAGACAACGCAAATGATGATGATCTTAATCACTGATTATCACTTAATTAGCATATATACGTTTCCTTAAATAATCCACTTACCAGCTGCGGGCCAAATGACGTCACTCAGCAATAGAGTCGCCGCCGCCGCCTTCTTATCTGGCATCCAAGACTCCCACGAAGACGGTGCAGTCATGTTTCCTGCCGAAGCCACCACCGTGCTAACTCGCCCACGGTGGCTCAAAGACGGTGGATTCTTCATTTGGCTCCAAGATTTAAACTCAAAGCATCTGTTATAAGTAGACAACCCGAGAAAATGCTTGCTAGGAACGGCGGTGAGCATTGCCTGCGACTTCAAAGTATGGTTCCGGCGAAGAAGATGTAAGCCAACCGGTGGTAGTGGCTTCACCGGAACCGTCGACATGGTAATCATCTGAGGTGGAGAAATAAAGATAAAGACAGCTCAAAATCTAGAAAAATATCACAAGAAAAATGCTAAGATATACTGTTCTTCTCTGTCCCCTTCACCAATAGGAGACATTACAATCTTTACCATCTCTATTTATATATGCACGCAGCACGTATCTGCATATATATATACTTAGAATAATATTTTTCATACTAGAATTTTAACAATTTATGAATATACATATATAATGGTAGGAATGAGTTCACAGTCATGATCGTATAATCTTTTTTTTTATAAGTCTAGAGTACAATTTGCAATTAATTCATTAAAAAATAATTGTCACTTGATATATTTTTCTGTAATAGAGGATCTCAAATTAAAGTCCAAATTGACTTATGAGATCTTCAATGGCTATGTGAACTTGGAGTTGTTAGGTCAAAAAGCATATATAGTGGCAGTTGAAATTTCATTAGACTACCATTCTCTGATAGTAATAATTATGTAAAACAATCAAACTCTTTCAAAGTTTGATTAATTATGTAAGTGTTAGTGATATCATTAATGGTCTCTTGTAAATTTGTACATTTACATGTACGTATATTGATACTAGTATCATATTATTTTATCGTGTATTTCGTAGATATTGTAGAAATTTATTGGTCGTAATTACAAAATGATAAACTTATTAAGATGAATGGATTCATATATGTATCTATCTATGTATGTATGTGTGTTGCAACTAGCAAATCGTATAGGGCAAAAAAGCGAGCGTTGGCCTTTTAGGAGGTGGATGGGGCTTGGAACATGGACGAAGACCCTTCCATTAATCCAAAGGTCAATAGGATAACATTAAAATATATCAAACAAAAGAAAAATCAACACTTTGTCTAGTCTCATACAAATTTTTAAAATTAATTCTCTGCATTTTCTCTTGTAAGATTAAAATTTTTTAAAATTTATATTTCTGCTGACAAGTACCAATTTTTAAGTACATAGAATTCTCTTCATTCAGGTATAAAATTCCTTTTTAAAATTATGAAAATAGGCTAAATAGCATTAAATAAAATTGCAGATCTCTCAATTCTCTTCTGCTTAATTACAATGTTGCACAAGAACAACAATGCACCTCAATAATAATCTTACACCATCCTCAAATTCTAATTATAATTTACAAACATAGTCCCTCGATGCAAAACCACTTTCATAATGGCAAAGCAAATAGTAAATCAAACCGGCCTGGTTTAAAGATTCCCGGTTACTGATTAACAGTAATCAGAATGGGAATCATCATAGTAATCAATCGCAGAAGAGGGCGACATAACTTCTTGCTCAAGCAACTGAACCACCTGATTCATAGCCGGCCGGTCCTCAGGGTTAGCAGCGGTACACCTCGCAGCTATCTCAATCAATGCCTCAACAGAGTCTTCGTCCACGTCAACACATCTCTTGTCCATTATATCCTCTAATCTATCCTCTTTCAACAAAGTGTTCATCTGAAAGACAGAACATTTTCATTACAAAACAGAAAAAAGGCAAAAACAGAACAGTTCTTGTCGGATCCAAAGGTCTGAACGTTTTTTTTTTTTTTGGTTCTTACCCATCCGACAACGTTTAAGCCTCTTTTAACAAATGTCGTGTCTGTTGGTCTTTTTCCAGTAACGAGCTCAAGCAAAAGAACTCCAAAGCTGTAGACATCAGACTTCTCCGTTGCTCTGCCGTTCTGCAGATACTCTGTTTCCAAGATACATAACAAAGTTAGAAACTTTCGTAAGTAGATACTCTGTTTTCAAGATATATAACAAAGTTAGAAACTTTTGTTTAAGAATCATCAAAGTAGATACTATGTTTTCAAGACATATAACAAAGTTAGAATCTTTTGTTTAAGAATCATCAAAGTAGATACTCTGTTTTCAAGATATATAACAAAGTTAGAAACTTTTTTGTCTAAGATTCATCAGAAAGTAGATAGCAAATAGAAAAGGACCTGGAGCAAGATAGCCAAAGGTGCCAGCTACCACGGTGGTAACATGAGCCTCTTCGTCAACAAGAAGCTTTGCAAGTCCAAAGTCCGAGACTCTAGGTTCCAGCTTATCATTGAGTAGAATGTTGCTTGATTTTATGTCACGATGAACTATCTTGGGGCTACAATCATGGTGCAAATACGCTAGACCCCTCGCTGAACCTAACGCTACTCTCAATCTCGCGTTCCAGTTCAACAAACCGTCTTCTTGAGCTCGTTCTTGTGAGATAATAACAAGAAAACAAAGATAAGTATGAATCCATTGGGTGAGATTTAAAGAGAAGATATGTGTATAAGTGCATTTACCGTGGAGAAGATCGTCTAAGCTGCCAACAGTTAGATAATCATAGATGAGAAGTCTTGAAGTAGGTAAGCGGCAGTATCCACGCAAGTTCACTAGATTAATGTGTTTGACACTGCCTAAAATCTCTACCTCTCGCTCAAAAACACGGTCTGAACCTTGTCTACTCCTATCTATCTTCTTGACAGCAAAAGTTCCAAGATCGTTC
The DNA here is from genome assembly GCA_905132885.1 of Moricandia moricandioides. Classification (NCBI taxonomy): domain Eukaryota; kingdom Viridiplantae; phylum Streptophyta; class Magnoliopsida; order Brassicales; family Brassicaceae; genus Moricandia; species Moricandia moricandioides. The sequence goes on from CAJHQQ010000182.1 coordinate 164,890, forward strand.
ATCACCATTCTATAGACAGTGCCAAACCCTCCTGAACCAACAATGTCTTCTTCGTCAAGAGACTCCAGCTTCTCGATTAGCTCGGTTGAGGAGTATGGAAGATCACCGTGGAAAGTAATCAGCTTCTTACCTTAAGTGGAGAAACATAAGTTAGAGAAATGACTTAAGCTAGTTCTTGTCTTTTTTGTCATGTGGGGGGATTTTTACTTGTTTCTGATGGTTCTTTTTGTTTCTTGACTTCAGTGTACTTCTTTACTGTTCTTTCCTTCTTTGAGAGCATCCAAACCCAAAGGAACACAAAGATCACAATGAATGCAACAGCCATTGTAGACATTGCTCCGATCAAGATGCCTTTAATCAAGCGTGATGATCTCTTTGGAGGATCTGTGAGAGGAATCAAGAATCAGAAAAAGGAAGCTTCACAAACTGAGGAGTAGGTTTGGTAATAAGAACTTACCTGATTCATCATCACTTACTGCATGAGGAAGAACAACAGGGAACCCCATTGATGATCTACATGGCTTGTGAATTTGCGGTCCACAAAGGTCCAAGTTACCAGTGAATCTAACCATACAGACGCAAAACCACAGTCAGAATTTAACATCCTATTCAAACAATCAGCAAAACTAATAGAAATAGAAACTCTCACGATTCAGGTCCGAATCTGCTGAGCACTCCAGTATCAGGGATCTCCCCAGAGAGAAAGTTGGCTGACATGTTCCTGAATCAAACAAAGAGTTCAAGAACATATACATTAAACACACACAACTCTTCCGCATAATGTGTATCTAAAAGAGGAGGTCTTTGTGTGTGTACTTACAAGGAGCGTAAACGTGTAAGACGACTTATTGATGAAGGTATAGCACCCTTCAGTGTATTGCTTGACAGATCCCTGCAAAATACCTCAAACATGAAACGCTGAGAAACTAAAAGAACAATACAGTTTTGCTTGTGAATCTTACAAGATAGTAAGAAACGTGAGGTTGCCAATACTCGGTGGAATCTCTCCTTGAAGATAGTTAGCCCTCAAATACCTGAAAGCATGTTTAAACAGATGACACCAATGTTTATGGCTAAACACTCAAAAGGTTTATGAATTTTTGAGACCAATGTGACTTACATAGCTCTGAGCTCAGTGCAATTAGTAATTTCATCAGGAATTGTCCCGTGTAAGCTGTTCTGATGAAGTGCCCTACATAACTCAGAACCGGATTTGGAATTAAACAAACTATACAACTTAAAGACAAAAGCTTTATCATAATAAAAAAAAAACTAAATCTATCCAACTCACAGTCTCTGCAGCCTACTAAGTTTCCCAATGCTAGGAGATATGATCCCTCCTAATTGCATATAAGGTAAGTTTCTGCATCATCATCATCCACACACAGTTCAGATCAAAGAAGAAAGAAGCTGAAGATTGAGAATGTGATAGAGAATGTGTTACATAGAAACAACTCTTTGGTCTTGAGGATTACAGGAGACACCAGTCCAAGAACAAGGAGACTCATCTGAATCTCTCCAGTTCACTAATGAGTTCCTAGTATCATTAAATCCACTTTTCAGCTCCAAAAGAGCAAACCCTACAAAGATCAAAGCAGTCAGTAAGAACTACTTGGACTAGTGTTCTGTCAAATCTCAGATTTTCTCACCAACCCACAAAAAAAAAACAAGACTTTTTGAGATAAGAGTGTATGTACTAACCATCGAGAGTGAGAGCAAAGGAGCACGAAACGAAAAGGGTAGCTGCAGAAATTACTGAGAGAACCCAATTGAAGATACCCATTTCTTACTGAAAGGAGCTTCTTGAGTACGATTCGAAAGAGAAGAGAACACAAAAAGGTAAAAAAGAAGAAAAAAGATTAAAACTTTATCCTCAAACGAGCAAGAGAATGTAGAGAGATTAGTGGTTGGGTGTGATGATGAATAATCTTACTTTTGTTTTTCCTCAAAAGAATTATTTTTCTTTTTTGTTTGTGTGTGTGTGTTTCCCTCTTCTTTTCGAAGTAAGTGATTTTTTAAAAAATCTGTCCACTCTTGGAGTGATGTGCACAGAGAGACCCGTTGCGAGGAGACATCATTTCAAATAATCAGTAGATTGAATAAACTAATACTCGCGAGTACAGTTTGTAAACCTACTCGCCACTGTTTTAAGTCAAAAATGGAGTCAATGAAAGCGATTACTTTACCCAAGGCGAATGCGCGAGTGAAACGTTTATCTCAACCTTTGTCGTTTTTTGGTATTTACTTTGTCTTAGAGACAGTAGATGCGTTGAAAACAGTTGTGGTCTGACAAAATCTTCTGATTATGTTAATACTAATCAATAAAAGCCTATACAGTAACGTAACCATTTAATCGTGTTCTCATCTGCTGGGGCATGATCATAAGTGGTTGAGCCGAGAGGCTTAATAACACTTACCAACTAAACAAGTAACAATAACAGCCATGTAAAGGCAAATATTCAAACGATAAACCAAACCGAGTTTAAGATAAATATGAAAATAACAGTCCATAAAGTAGAGAGAAGATCGTAGAGTTGTCAAATACAAAACCTGCAACTGGTAATTGAGGTTTTGTTGTTCATAAAGTAGCAAAAGACATCATGGTACTCTGAAAATCAGATCGTCCATGTTGCTCTCCGCTTCTGTGAACTCTATCTCGTCCATTCCTTCCCTTGTGTACCAATGCAAGAAAGCATCCCTCCTGAACATAGCTGTGAACTGCTCACTCACACGCCTAAACATTTGGATCGAAGTCGAGTTTCCAATGAAAGTTAACGCTATCTTCAGACCAGTTGGTGGGATGTCATAGACTGCTGACTTCACGTTGTTTGGGATTCGCTTCACAAAGTAGGGTGAGTTCTTGTTCTGCACGTTCAGCATCTGCTCGTCCACTTCGGAACATGGCTGAGGCTAGGAGGTAGCCACCGTGTCTTGGGTCAACAGCACACATCATGGTCTTGGAGTCCCACATCTTCTGGGTGAGTTCAGGGACTGTGAGTAGGGATGTTAAATTAAGGGTTAGGGCTTAACCCTCTTTTATCTAATATAAACCCAGCCCTATTTTAACCCAACCCTTTTTATAACCCTATTTTAATTAAGGGTTAGGGCTGGTACCAGGGTTAACCCATTTAATTTTTATGCTAAATAAAAGTTTGTATATTAACTTTAATCAAAGTTTATATGTTTTAAATAATTCAAAATATGATAATATAAATAGAAAAAAATATCTTTTATTCATTTATGTCTTCAAGTTATAAGCATAAAATAAATAAAAAACTCAAATAACTCGTGATATCATAACATGCTTACAAAGTTTACATGTTTCTTAAACCACTTGATAACTTTCTGAGCTTACTCTTGTCACTTCCTTAACTTTGTGTGGCCTCGGCTCAGTCTCTGCCTACACACAGTAATCACACTCTTGCCATTAACCTTTTTGCTGAACAAAAATCACAGATTTACAAGAACGAGAATCACAAATACACACAGTAATCACACTCGAGAGCATCATACAAATCAGAAACTCATAACATGAACTCAGAATCTAAACTCGATCAGCCAGTGTAGTCAGTGACACATTCACGAGAAGTTCACAAGAACAAACAATTAATCATTCTACAAAACACACAAAGATGCGGTGAAATTTCGTTACCAATTCTTGTTGATGGCATCCACGACCACACAGTAATAACTTTTTCTTCTCCAAGATTACAAGAACATGTCCATGGACAGAGACTAGCATTATTCAAACATACACACAAATTGTGACACAATAAACACAAGAATAACATCTTAAGCAAGATTCACAACTCACAAAAAACAACTCTAAAAGCAAAATCATCTCAGATTTGCAAACCCATAAGCAAAATTAGTAACATATAATCAGATTTACAAACCCATAAGCAAAATCATCTCAGATTTACAAACCTATAAGTAAGATCAGTCTCAGATAACCAGATTTACAAACCCATAAGCAAAATCAATCTCAGATTTACAAACCATAAGCTAGAATCAATTAGAAACGAGTGGAGAAGGTAAGATGTCGAACCAGATGAGGTCGCTTTGGAGATTGGTTTCATCGTCGTCAAGAGTTGAGACTTGAGAGGGTGAGAAGGTGAGAGCCTGTTTAGTCTTCGGCGAAGAGAGGGTGAGAAGGTGAGAGCCAAGTTAGAGAAATAAAAAAAAAAGTGTCGTTTTGTCACTTTAAGTTGCAAAACAAGTAACCCTAATAGGCCTGAAGTCTAATTTTAGACGGCCCTGTTTTAGTTTTGTTAAAATATTAAGGGTTTAGGGTTAAAAATTTAAGCATGGGCTGGGCTAACCCTGTTGCTTAAAACCCATGGCAACATCCCTAACTGTGAGGGATGGGTACTGCTGAGATCCTCTGATACGTGAAACGTATCTCTTGGATCAAATCAGTAACAAAGCAAAAGAAACAAACGGAGATTGATGATAAAAACTGTATTACAACCTTGAGAGAATTATTAATGGAGTCCCATCACCTCCCCTCTTGTGATCTAATTTTTAGATACTTCACAACTATGAAAGCATAAACAATATATAGATAGACTCGTGAGATCACAGCTCAGCACTACCTCCCTTGCCAAGCCGTTAGGAGCACATAGACTGTTCCACTCACGTGTAGATGGTGTTTATTCCTTAATCATATCCACAATCTTTCCTGGCTTCTAGAAGACCCATCCCTCCTTCTAGAAAGCTTGCCTCCTCCCTCTCTTCTTGTCTTAATGGACCCATGCCTTTCTTTCCGCAGCAGTACACGTAACATCCTCTTGAGGTGAGAGGAGCAAAACAACCATGAAGAAGTGGAGACGTGGGAATGAGATCAGATTCACACCAAGCTTACGGAGGTCGGAGTTGAGCATTATTTTTCCTTGTTAACCAGTTGATATCTCTTTTAATATAGCTGGGCCTTATGGTTAGTACAAAAGCCCATTTTAAGTTATCCACCCAAAGACTAACTACACAAGCCTCTCTGCTAATCCAATAACCAATATGTGCTAATAGTAAAAATCATCTTTTTCTACCAGGTTTCAAAGTAAAAAAGCAACAATTCTTTGACCAATAAAAATTTAAATCATATGCAAACTCTATATAACTATAGTATATATAAGATTCTTCTTCAATTTGATTTTTCTTTTTCAGTATAGATGACTTTAATATTTTTTTTGGACAATAAACGATTTTTCTGTCTACAACAAAGTTGATCTAACCATCTACCCATGTAATATCATGTCTAAGGATTTACGTACCATTTACTCCTCTTTTACACAATAAACCCTTTAAATCATTAATAATATTTGAGAGATTTCTTCAATATACTAATTAGAAATTAGCCGATTTCGTACTGCGACGATTAATTATAGTATTGTCAATTTACGACGTTAAGTATTAGCGTATACCTGTGGAATTTCCACTTGTGAACAATGAGTTCAGAATTGACCAGATTTAATTATTCGTAATCCTCTCTTCTTCTTTTTTAAAAAAAAAATCTCCAGAAAAAATCTTGGAATTCAGAAAAATCTTGGAACCCCAACTAATGAAAAGCGCATTATACGCATATGAGAAATTGATAGTTCTTTGTCAAATGATTTCGACTAGACCTCCATGCTGCTACTACTACCACTAGAACTATCTTAGTCATCGTTTTTATCTTGATAATCGTTGTTATCCGTTTCAAAACATTATATTACTATATTTCTACTAGTTCTGATTCTTTGTTATACACTTTGCGTTGATCTAAAGTTATTGATGATAACAACGACATGCAACTTATTATTCCTTTACTTATCTACAACTTGAAATATTTTGGACTTTTAACTCATGGGAGAGATAAAGTCATAAAACTATATTCTTCATTCAACGTGTAATATAGTGATAAAATACTATTTTTATTTTGGTTATGTATTTGTCAATAAACTGGTATTCAGAGACCACATTAAACATCTATTTTATTAAAAGATAAAAAGATTTTAGAATTAATCCTTAGTTTATATAAGATATTTATATCTATATTATTATTTTTGAAATGATTTTTTACCACTAAACTTTCACGTTAAAAGTTAGTAACATTAAAACGTAACTAATAATTTAGAGATTGCAGACACAAATATTTTATTTATAAAAATACATATTAGTGGCACATATTCAAAATTTGAGAACAACAAATCGAATTTTCTTCTAACAAGTACATGTTACATATGCTCTTTTTGTCACACACAAGTACGAGATATGTTAAAAACCGTATTAAAAGGCCGATATGTAAAGCTATATGATAAGTAAACAAAACTAACGAGTTCAAAAAATTAAACATCAATGATTTAATATAGGCGACTTTGATACCATTGTTAATCCATTTTGATTGTGAACCTCTGAAAGTGCTTACACGTGAATTTCGTTGTAAAAATTAGAATCTAATAAAGATGTATAACCCAAATAAAACAAATAAAAATTTCGAACTGCTGTATCTAATAAAATTTAGATATCGCTTTCACTGTGTTTAAAGTTTTAAACAAATTTTACTTTTTCGTAATCCATTTGATGGATGATAATTATAGTCGTGAAGTCAACGAAGCATAGAGTTTTTGGACCAGTGTTAATGGAGTAGGCACTACACAACACAACACCATAATTATTAGTATAACTCGACATGTGGATTCATCTTTGATTATTTGTGGTCCTTCATTTTCCAGAAGGCTAACATAGAGCAAGAATCGGAACATTACGATATTTAAATATTAGCGTAATAAGTTATTTTATTCTATTAATTGAAAGGGATCAGACAAAACGAAACGAGTTTTTTTGGCTGTCAAAAACAAAAAAGAATTCAATATACTAAAAGTGAAAGATGAAGTGATTCCATAAAAGACTGAAGGGTTCCAGATGACAACCATCACTTCAGGAATCAAGAACATGTTCCTTTGGTTTATCTTTTCATAATAAACCACTTACTAACACCAAATCTCATTAACAGCCTCATTAGTATAATAATCCAAGATTTTGAATGAGCGAATGTACAACTAATGTAATTTCTCTTAACAATGTACCGTGTATATAAAGTAAATAAATTATTTAAAGATTAATTATTCGAGCAAATGAGTCTCTATAAATAATGTTCAAAAAATTGTTATGCGGTAATTAAGTCATTTAAAAAATTAACGATTATGCGATGGAGTTTAGAAATTAAAGAATTATTGATTTATTTTATATGTACTTTTGCATTTATATAAGATATTTTAGTTTTAAAGTTTAATTATAAAATTATTTTGATAAGTTATCAAAATTAAATACACAAATTCAAAAATGGATAAATTTTAAATTTATGATAAGATTATTACTTAATTTAATATGTTTAAATTAGTTTAGATTTTTAGAATTTAATAAAAATAGTGGATGTTGTATTATTGATATGGTCGAGTGTTTAGATTATTTTTGCTAGCTCAAATTTATCTACATATATCTCTCAAGAGGTGCTTTAAAAGTCGGATCAGGAATGTATAAACACACTGTTTGGATTTATCCTACAGAAATTTTAAACTAAATAGGTTTTGAGTTCAATATGCTGTCGAGAGTAGGATCATGTATACTGAATATGAGAACATATGAATCTTGTATTCAGTGAAAATAATCTAAAATTTGAGAAATTCTACTTTGAAAAATAATATAGGATATCTCTAAAAAAATTTTACCACGAAAATAGATTTTAAACAAAAATTAATCAAAATATTTTATTAAAAATGTGAATATACGTTTATATCTTTAAGGTTAACTAATATAGATTTAAGATTTAGAGTTATAATTTTATAGATGAAATTTTGGAAGTGAATTTTAAATTTAAACAATAAAAAATATTAAAATTTGTAAACTAAAAAGAATATTTCAATCATATTTTTCTGAAAACTATAGTTAACAAAAACTTTTAAAATGTTATTGAAAAAAAACTATCTTTTCACTTTCGGTCATAACTTTCAGATTTTAATAGAACGTTGTGCTTTTAGAATTACATATGTTCTATCGTATTTTTTTAAGCACGATGTACTATTAAAATCAGAGTTTTAATTCGTAAAAAATCAAGACAGAGTTTTAAAACCTTTTTTTTTAGAGATTTTAGACTTTATCCATACATACGTTGAATAATAAAAGACTAACCTAATTCAAACCATGTGTACGTACTCCAGCGTATGAATCAACAACCGATACTATACCAACCCAAATGAAACTCGGTCCGGCGGTCTTAAACCAACTTTATCTTTTAGCACTTTTCAAGTTTTCATATGTATAACCCAAATAAAACAAATAAAATTGAGTGTATCATATGTTTTCAAGGACTAAGTAGTCGAAGCAGTATGAAAAGAAGAAAAATAAAAATCCCCTTTTTAGTATACAAAGTCTTTGGTGATAAAACTCTACCTTCCACTCAATAGTCAATACTCATCATTTGTAATTGTGGTTGTATATATCTTTAGTGGCATTTTCATATATACAAGAGTATCAATCAACATTATCTCTCGACGCCAACTTTATTACCAAGAAGTTCTCTAGGATATATTAAAATCCTAGATTTTGGAGTCTTCTTTCACCCGATTAGACCGGTTCATATGGACCTAACGAACAATTTCTTAGGTATTTATTGTGCTTTAGCTTTGTTTATGAGATACTTGTCTAGGCTGGTGTGATTGCAGATTAAAAATACTTTTTTTTTTTCTGTTAACTAAGAATAATCTAGGATAGACCTAACAAAATTGGAACAAATAGTTGTTAATATTTTATGATATGGTGTAAAATATTCTTTTTTACAAACTTTTTTTAAAAAAAAACAGAACAAAACCAACTATCTATGCTAAACTAGTAGTCCAAATTTAGCCCTGTTAGTAAATACATATTTGCTTCCCAAGAATATCTCTTACACGTATAATACAATTCAGAGGTTGATGTATATCACTAGTTTTCGGTCTAATGGTTTATGTATAGACCACACGTCTTAGGTACGTCAGTACGTGCATTAAAAACATTTTATACTATGAATTAAGCACTCTAAATCTCATCTAATAAACCAACCGTGTTAAACATGAACCGCATGATCTAGTTGAATAACAAAAAAAAGTTTAGATATTAATAATGTTCCGTGTTCAAGCATGTTTGATATTGGGAGAATTTTCATATTTACCACAATGATTATATTATTACTCATTTTTACTTTTATTAAAGAGATATTTATGTAAATATCTTTTTAAGAGATAAAAAGTTCTTAAATTAATTAGAATCTTAAATTTTATATTTCAAAATCCTAACATAACATTTAACTCATAACCCTAAATTTTAGATTAATTAATTTTAAAATTATAAGTATTTTTTTCTTTTTAAAGATAAAAATAAAAGTTATTAAAATAAACAAAATTTGATATTAAGAATATAGCATTTTAGACAACTTTTTTGAATATTGCTAACTGTGATGCATCTCTTTTCATAAGAGCCAGTCCTTGTATATAAAATAAATTCCTCATTCGGATTTAAGCTGCATATTGGATATATAACTTTACTTTAGCATATATTCGCAAATTTCATCGGACGTATTATCGTTTCGAGAAAAAATATTATTCATATATAACAGATCTCCAATTAATTCAAGGGTATTTGTAGTTGGTATACACTTTCGGTTGCAATACCACTTATGTTTCTTTTCTCATGATAGATAGTTGTATATAAATAGAATTAACATGCCTCTTCAATTATACAATCAGTTACAAAAAGAGGAAAGTTTTTTTTATCACGAGTTGTTTAATACAATTTTTTAAATTTATCATTAATGAATAATTATTTCTCAAAATAACTTAAATTTATGATGAAAATAAAATATTTTAAAAAAATATATTTATAAAACATTTAGAAATTTAAAATTCAATTCCACCTATTTAACATTATCCCTAAACAATAATTACTAAATGTAAACCTAAATATTTATATATTTTGGTTAAAAATATTAATATTTATTTTGTGGTATTTTTAATAATTTCTATATAAAATGCATCTTTCAACAACTGCAAATTTATACTCGTTAAAAACGAGGAGTGATGGCCTGAGTGGACGATTTAATAAACGTATACACTGCGATTTTATTATAAAAGCTGCAGGGACGCACATGTGGAATGGTCGATTACATTTTTGCCATAAATAAAACTGTTCCTTACATTTACTGGGCATAAAAAATTTAGGTTTGTTTGACGTCATATCATTTCTGTCAAAAAAGCATATAGTTGAAGGTTTTTTGTTTTGTTTTTTGTTTTATTTTGTTTTGTTCATAATCCTAAGTAAATGGCACACGAAGGCACGAAACGTATAATATATTGAACGCATGTATTGTTCCACGACGTACTTACCTATAGTTAATGTACATTCGCAAACGCGTTGGCCGTTGGATGATCGCTCCCGCTTTTGGAATATTTGACTAGGAATCACTTTTAAATGGGTTGGTGAAAACGACACGCACTTCTTGTCTCCCATACCTTTTGAACTGACACAACGTCACGCATTTCTATCCTCTTCCTCCCACTTTCCGATTATAATTACCTTAATAAGGTACTCGTCGGCATGATTAATTCAACTAAAAATTGATGGACTAAAATGCATCCCCATCTAATCATCTCCCCGTTTACTGTATTTGCAACATGATTCACGTGATCTCATATACGTATTATTATTAAATATGTAGTGCGTTTTCTTTAGCAGGTAGAAGTCTGTAATCAATTAGATATGAAAATTCAAAGAAACATATTATTTTCATTTAGCATGTTGGGTTGTCACCATTCAAATTTAAAAGATGTTATGTCAAACAGTATTGTTTCTGAATAATTTATTTCCCTTTCAATTACAAATGTGGGCAAGAACGTCATCGGACAAGTCACACTGGTCGAACTGTGCTGCACTTTCCCAACTGACTAAAAATATCAAAAGATAACATTATGAATCACACCTAAAACATTACTGATCCGATCTTTGGTGTGCATTATAAAAAACTGATAACAATGTATTGCCACGATCATAACTTTTATCTCTTTTGCTAGTTGGGGGTAGGTTTAGATGCCTTTTTGAAACTGTTGTATCTCTATAAATATATAATGGATTGCAAATTTAGCATCTTCTCTTCCTTTTTTTTTACTTAGTTTTGATTTGTCTACTGTTTTCCATTTGTTTATTTATATTGCTTACATTTTGTAAAAGTTGCATACTATGAGTATATCACTGTAAAGTTCAGTGGCGACAAATAATTTTCTACGTTTTATATAAAAAATAATTTATAATGAATGTAAATAGTTGGGTTAATATATTACTAAAAACTCAAGAGTATACGATTATGTTAATTTTGTTAATTATGGGTATTATCTTCTATTTCTAAAAGGCCATATAGTTGGGAAGGAACACATTCTGATTAGTGTTTCCAACAAAATAAGATTAATCATTGAAAATCATTAACAAAAAGGGTGATCACCACTTGTGTTGGAATGAAATTTCATCACTAATTTTACTGTGCAATAAAGCAACCACTTTCTACTAAATGCGTTTCTGCTTTGACCCTTGAGGGATGATTGTATCCTTTCCTAATAGATTTGTACTATTAGAAGTGTTGGAAAATATTTCATATTTTTCTCTTTAGATCTATCATAACTTCTTTCTTAGTAAATCATTACATAATTTAAAATCAAGGGAAATATGTGAACCGCTCAAACAAAGAAAGTATGGTGGACTAATAGTCAACAGGTTCAATTTTTATTATTATTCTTTTATCGCATCTTTAAAATCAACTTCAAATTTTTAAATATGAAGTTTTTCATTTTTTAAAAGCTATTTTGAAATTTAATATTTCAAATTTTAAAGTTTTACACCTTCAATTATTTGTCTTTTAAATAATATTGTTACTTTTTTATTATTATTATAGTCTTTACATTTTGTTATTTTATGAAAAATAGAAATATACTAGTAAAAACGAAATATTTTTTTAAAATAATAACAAAATATACATTTAATACAAAATATAAATCAAATACACAAAATACATGAAAACATAATTAATACATCAATAATGAAATATAAAATTTTAAAACAGTTAAAAAAATAAAAAGACTCAGTTATCATTTGAAATTCATATAATATTCTGTTAGAATATATTATCTAACTAATTATTATTCTGTAAAACATTTTGTTATATATTCTCTCGTTATATAAAAATTTTATAATTTTTATTAATAAAAAAATTGTAACGTAAAATGTAAAACTTTAAAAATTAAATTTGAAATTGTTATTTTGAAAAAATACACTCAAACTTCAAATTTGAAGTTTTGACTTAGGAATTTTGTTAAAAGAAACAAGAAAACTATTTATCGTCCAACTAAAACTCATTTATAAAATCATATTTATAGATATATTTGAATGTTTGTGAATGATTTTTTCTTGTTCATGTGCTTGTTTTGTAACTTGGATAATTGAAATTTGAGGTAGAATATGTAATTTCTCTAGACCTAAAACTACTTAGTGTAATATTAGTTTAGTTCTCCTGACAAAAGAAAACACGTAGGAAACAAATTATAATGCACATATAGAAGGATAATTATTTACAAATTTTTTTTTCTTTTTTTTTGATACAAAAAAAAAAAAAAATTATTTACAATTTTCATCGATGACCACATAGAACTGGCCCTAGACGAAGGTTGCCTCTTGTGGATTTGTTTTGCAGTTTTGGTCTCACTTGAGATTATTGTAACGGCGTTAGGGCATCCACATCAATGAACCCTCTTGGGGTTCATCTTTTTTTTTTTTTATTAATAATTTTTTTTGTTTTTCTTTTTTGTTTAAAAAAAAAAATAGATCAATCGCGGACCGCCACGTGTTGTGGGGCCCGCGAAACAGTGGTAATACGGGTTTACCTGAGAGAACCCCAAAACAACAGGTTTATCACTGTTCATCTAGAAAACTGTGTGAACTTTCCTTATGAACCCCTTATAAACCCTCAATATACATGCTCTTAGTGCCGAAGTCTTTGTTTGTTCATTTTAAATATTCTTTTTATTACATAATCTAATAAAAGAAAATCTTCATAAAAAATACACCCATTAAATTTCGTTAAATTTTTAATATTCAATTTTTTTACTATCAATTAAATATTGTATTACTAATTATTTTGCAACTTTAAATACACTGAATTTTAGTAATCATGCTCATTTTAATAGTCAAATTTAATCATAAAGGTTGATAAATTTAAATGAAATTTTAAAATATCCAAAATTCATTAAAAGTATTAAAATTTATAATTTTATTAAGTTTTAGAAATAAAAAATTAATAACCATAAAATTTTATTTTTTCTTTTATTTTCAGTATCAAATTTCATAATAATTTACTTACTTGTATTGAAAAATATTTTTTTATAACTTACAAAATTTCATCTAAAAGTTAGTTTTAAATTCTTAAATTCAAATTAAATTACAATTTTTTGATTAAATTTGGTTTGAAACTTATCAGTTATTCTGACTAAAATGAACATAGTTTGAATATTAGAATAAATATAATTTAAAAAATTAATGTATTAAAATAAATAAAATAATTAGTTAAAAATTTAATTCTGATATTTTTAGGAACTTTTCTTCTCTAATAAATGATGCACGTATGATGGAAAAATGATCTAGTGTTAAACCGTGTTACTAGTGACAAAAAAAATGTGTGTGGAAACAAAATACTGTAGAAGCCTCATTGACTCATTTGTACCAAGTTCGGAGCAAACTAGATACAAACTATTATTGAATTGTTTACTTTGAGATATAGTCTTGTATAAATGATGCATGTTAAACTGAAAATTATTTGTGTATTTTATTTAGGTCTTCATCCATTTTTAACTAAGTGTTGTTTCAGAAGATAATCACGCAAGTTAAAAATATTAAACTCTTATATAATATTCTTTTTAATACAAAAAACGTTTAGAACCAGAACTCTGTAATGGTATATTTCAGTTAAGGATAATATTATAAATTTAATTAGAATATCGCATTACAGAAGACGATAACTGTTTGCAACTTTTTATGATAAAACTAAAATTTTAAGTGACATTATTATGATAGAAGGGGTGTGTTAAAAATAAAAATAAAATAGTTCTTCGTTTTAAATTCATCTAAGACAAATTAAAATTTTCCGTTTCCTTAGAACTACGAAACTTAAAACGAACTGATATACATTTATTATTATTATTATTATTATCATTAGTAACAGAATTTTGAAATGTAATTCTATTTTTCGTATGAAAAAGATATGTTACATGGATTCATCTACAACAAATACGTGGGTGTGTGGGGTGACTGGTGAGTCACTGATTCAACAAGAAAAACAAATTATTGCGTCTACAGCAGGAGTCTTCACCATTTTTAATTATTGAACTCAATTATTTTCCTAGAAATCGTCCAGAAAACCATTTCGCAAAACGACACTGATCTGACAATAGGTTTTACTGGTGGGTGAAACATATAATATTGAAACAAACACAAGTTGGCAAAGAAAAAAAAAAGGAAACAAACAAATGTCAATTATCTTTATAAGGAATCAACAATAGAACAAAGAAAATCATGTTATTAATCACTATTATCATGATAATATATTATTTAATATACTAACTAAGAGTCTTGAAATGAGTGAAGTTTTCAACGTTTGCGGTAGTCATTTTCATATTTAAGCATGCCTAGTTGCTTATACGTATGTGTTCGAGTGGTGGTCCGCTTTCAAACTACGCCGTTGTTAAATCTAACCAGATTCCTTAGACATAAATCTGAAAAACTAAAGTATTATTCTAAGTTTTTGTTTTGTTATTCGTTGTAGTAATCCGATTCAACAAGTTATTGTTACTATCATATCACGTCCGACTCTTCTAACGGTATATCCAAATGGCGTTTTGATTGTTGAAGAAAAAAACATTTTATTTGCTTATTATATATAAATCATTTGCTCCACATATTTGGTTATTTACTTATTGTATAAATTCATCTTAAAAATGAGTCTGACTTCTCTGTATAGTTCCAAAAGATAGTGTGTAACCGGCTTGCCAAGGTAGTATATAGGCCTGGGCATTCGGGTACCCGTTCGGGTACGGGTCGGTTCTTTCGGGTTTCGGGTTTTTCGGGTTTTGAAATTAGGACCCATTCGGGTATTACAAAATTCCGGGTCGGGTTCGAGTCGGGTTCTCCCGGGTCCGGGTGGATTCGGTTCTTATGATTAGAAACCTGAAAATAACCAAATAACCAATGTATCTGAAACGGGTTCGGGTATTTGTATCCAAAGTAACCATATTACCCGATTTGATTCGGGTATTTTGTAACCAAACTACTAAAAAGTACAAAAAAATAACCAAAAATACTCATTTAACACGGTTTATTTGAGTATTTGTATCCAAAAATACACAAAATTATTTAAAATAACTAATATATTTAATTTATAATTTTAATTTTAATATTCAACTAATTATAAGTATAACTAAAACTAATATTTTAATATACATATTTACATTTCGGATATCTTCGGATACTCATTCGGTTCTCGGTTCGGATCGGGTTCGGTACCGGTTCTTCGGATACAACAGTTGAAGACCCATTCGGTTATTTACCCCGGGTCCGATCGGGTTCGGGACCCTGATTTTCGGGTCGGTTTCGGGTCAGTTCTTCCGGTCCGGATATTTTGCCCAGCCCTAGTAGTATAGCTAGAGTAGAATGGACCATTTTTTCTCCGAGTCAATTTTCTTTTTTCATGCTGAAACAACCTTTTTTTTTTTTTTGCTGAAACAACCTTCTTTAGTCAAAAATATTATAAGGTAGTTTCAAGTTAGGAAAAATTACAAAAATCTATCAAAGGACACAACCAACTTCAATATTAAATTTTTGACAATTTGTTTATTAATTTTCAAGGTTCTACCAAAGAAACAAAAAAAGTACTATAAAGGACTTGGTTCATGGTTGGATTAGTTAGGTTTGAGCATGAAAAAGACCCAACGGGTTGAGCCATAGACCCAAGAACTAACACCTAATTGGCATTAAATGTGGGACTTTGAAAAATTGAATCCTGACCTAGAACATCATTTTCTTACACATTACCAAACTGTTGATAGCATTTTTTTACAACAACAAGCAAATAAATATGGGAGCATATGCTTGGGGATTTTTAGTTGTGGATCAGTTTGGTAAAATGAAAGGGATTAAAGGTGAATTGAAAGCTCAAGTTGAGGAGATTGAAATAGTGGTACCCATCCTCATTGGGGTCATGTCTAGTTGACGTTTTGTGCAAACCAAAAAGTAGAGAGGTTCATTGACGTTTTAGTGAATAATCAATATATCAAAAGGATTGTTAAAAAAAAAAAAATCAAGATCAAAAGGACAACACAAAATTTGGCATATCCAATTGAATAAAACCAATAAATGGGTTGACCCAATAAACCAAGAACCAATAAATGGTAGGACTATAACGTGTAGAGACAACAGGTTTACGTGTAGAAAATGCTCTTACTAACTAATTTGACTTAACCCGTCACGGTGAATTGATCAAATAGTTTTCCTTAAAAGAAAAAAACTGTTTTGTGTGTGTTTAGGTTGCTCAATGGTTAATAAATACTAATATTTTTTTATTGGTAAAAAGACTGGTGATCTATGAATTACAAATTATACCATGTCTTCTTTTCATGAACACACGTTTATAAAGTTTTCACCAATATCAAAATATTATCAACAGTTATATCACAATTATGTTTAACCATTGAGCAACCTAAAACACACCAAACAATTTTCAAAGACCAATGAAATATAGTTCATATTATTTACTGATGTAAGGTACAAACACGTATCTATATATAAATACACTAAACTTTGTAGAATAAAAAAAGGAACTAAATGGATACAAATAAAATGTCAAAACAATAAAGAATAAGAAGGATAAATAAAACTTCAAAATGGATGATGGAAAACAAATTGGCTTAAAATTCACGGAGAGCTTAAAAGAACGTGCCGTTATTTAAGACGAGTGTTTACGAAGGGACCACAGCATTTGGTAATGGAATCTATATTTTCATGGATTTTTAGTTTTTTATTTATTTATAAAAGTTAATTTCGTAAGAAAAAAACACTTTCATTAATTAATCTTTAATCAACATTTTAATATCACTAACACAGCTCCTTTTCGTGGCCACATTCACAAATGACCATTTTGTCTTAGATTCCTAGTTCCTACACCTCCACCATCTCCTTTCTTCTTACCACTATAAATGGAGACAAGTCTAAGATGAAGAACCAGAGTCATCATTAGCCTTTAAGATAACAACACCATACATATATATATATATATAAAGAAAGTGCAAATTTAACTACTATTTTTAGTAATAGTAGTAAATTTATCTTGAGCAGCAAAAATGGAGAGAAAGCCTCTGGAAGTCGAGTCAACGGATCACCAGAAACCGTCCTCCGCCGTGTACGATGGCTCTGTTACGGCGGTTGCTTCTGTTGAGGAAGAATTTGAGGAGACCAAAGTCGTTTATAGAGGCTGGAAAGTCATGCCCTTTATCATTGGTAACACCAACTTTTTTTTTATATAAACTTTCTTTTGCTCCTGCAATGTTTTTTCTTGTTTTCTTTTTCAAAAATAAAAAATCATTAGTAGAAGAAATGAAGAGAAACATCAGTCTTGCTTTAAGACCTATTGGTTTGATTTTTCTTTTTTAATTTGTGAGATTCTCTGTTTTGCTGTAAGCTTTGACTTATGTCAAATACTCATTTCGTTTCAAATAAATAATGTTTAAAGAAGTTTTTTATGTTTCAAAATAAATTATGTTTTTATATTTTAGTGCAATTTTTAATTTTATCAAAAAATAAACACTAATGATTTATTGCAAACTATTTTGTAATTAATTGAATAATTTATAGTTAATATTTTAATGCTATTTTTAAGATAAAAAGATAAATTTTTTAATAGTCGTCTATTAACTTAAAACATAAGTATTTTGGAACAGAGAAATTAGTTTTTTTTTTTAAAAGACAAAAAGAGTAAGATCTTGAATATGAGGAGGTTTCAGAACATAATTGATCAAGAATCTATTGTTTGACTCATGCAAAGCTTTTAGACTTTATTACAACCCATTTGAGACCAAAGTCTTATAATCATCGTGGTCATGTTTGTTGTTATTATTATTAGGGAATGAGACATTTGAGAAGCTTGGGATCATTGGAACGCTATCAAACCTTCTGGTTTATTTAACTGCTGTCTTCAACATGAAGAGTATCACAGCTGCAACAATCATCAATGCCTTTAGTGGCACAATCAACTTTGGAACTTTCGTTGCTGCTTTCCTCTGCGACACTTACTTCGGTCGATACAAGACTCTAACCGTCGCTGTCATCGCCTGTTTTCTTGTAATTAATCTTTCTTGCTCTACAAGCCTTCTTGGTTTCAAACAACCCTAAAAGAATCTGATAAAGTGAATTTTCTTTTGGTAGGGATCACTTGTGATACTATTAACAGCTGCAGTGCCACAGCTACATCCAGCTCCATGCGGAACAGCGAACTATTGTATTAGCCCAAGTGGTGGCCAGATAGCGTTTCTGTTGTTGGGTCTTGGGTTTCTTGTAGTTGGAGCAGGAGGGATTAGACCGTGTAATCTAGCTTTCGGTGCTGATCAGTTTAATCCCAAGAGTGAGTCAGGGAAACGAGGGATTGATAGTTTCTTCAACTGGTACTTCTTCACCTTCACGTTCGCGCAGATCTTGTCACTGACACTAGTTGTCTATATCCAGTCTAATGTCAGTTGGACCATCGGTTTAACCATCCCTGTCGTGCTCATGTTCTTGGCTTGTGTGATTTTCTTTGCGGGTGATAAGTTGTATGTGAAGATCAAAGCCTCAGGTAGTCCATTGGCTGGTATAGCTCAAGTTATAGCGGTTGCAATCAAGAAACGTGGGTTAAAGCCAACGAAACAGCCTTGGCTTAACCTTTACAATTACTACCCACCAAAATACGCAAACTCCAAACTCAAATACACCGACCAGTTTAGGTAAAAAAGAACTAGTTTATCCTTTAATATATCTTTCCACTTTTGTTTTATGGTTACTGAGAAAGTTTCCTGTTATGGCAGGTTTCTTGATAAGGCTGCGATCTTGACTCCCGAAGATAAGTTGGAAGCTGATGGTAAGCCTGCGGATCCATGGAAGCTTTGTACAATGCAACAAGTTGAAGAAGTGAAGTGCATAGTGAGAGTGCTTCCTATATGGTTCGCTTCATCGATCTATTACTTAACCATCACGCAACAGATGACTTACCCTGTCTTCCAAGCCCTCCAGAGCGATCGTCGGTTAGGCTCCAGAGGATTTGTGATTCCAGCAGCCACCTACGTTGTCTTCTTGATGACAGGAATGACTTTTTTCATCATAATCTACGACCGTGTCCTCGTGCCAACCTTAAGAAGAATAACCGGTATAGACACGGGGATAACGCTGCTGCAGAGGATTGGAACGGGTATATTCTTCGCCTTTGTTAGCTTGATAGTCTCAGGTTTCGTGGAGGAACGGAGGAGAACGTTCGCGCTGACTAAACCAACGCTTGGTATGGCTCCAAGGAAGGGAGAGATCTCTTCAATGTCAGCTATGTGGCTGATCCCGCAGCTCGCACTTGCGGGTATAGCCGAGGCGTTTGGAGCTATTGGACAGATGGAGTTTTACTACAAGCAGTTCCCTGAGAACATGAGGAGTTTCGCTGGTTCCATCTTTTATGTAGGAGCAGGAGTTTCGAGCTACCTAGGTAGCTTCTTGATCGCAACGGTTCACAAGACGACGCAGAACTCGGCTGGTGGTAATTGGTTAGCTGAGGATTTGAACAAAGGAAGATTGGATTACTTCTATTTCATGATCGCTGGAATCTTGGCCGTTAATTTTGCTTACTTCTTGGTCATGTCAAGATGGTATAGGTACAAAGGAAGTGATGATGAAGTGACAACTTATGAAACTGATGGAGATGCCATCAAACAACAAGACAAGAACACTGTCTGATGATTATGAGTTTCTCATCTTTTGGAAGTGTCTATGACTGTCAGCTTCAGTCTTCATACGCCCTTGGACTTGCTTGAAATTAGCTTATACAGAAATGCAGTAGTCATATATGTTTGTTATGGCTCTTTATTTTTGTTTTTTTTTTCCTGGTTACTATGTTATATGATCACCTCTCTTTTGTTCTATCATTGTGGACAAAAGAGAGATTATAACATCAGATGTATTGTAAAATAAAAATTTGTCTTGCATTTTGAGGAATATGTTTCTATATATGTCATTCCTCATAATACAACATAACACAATCAGGATACAACCCACCAAAAAACACTACTCAGGAAGGAGACTGTGACCCCGGCCCAACCCCACGGCCCCTGTTTGGAAAATAATGGTCAAGAAAATGAAACAATTGTTTATAACTCTTGATTCTAATGCTGACCACATATAGTGAAGTACTATACTAAACAATTGTGAACGGATAGAGATTATCACAAGCTACATGCTAGAACGTTCCACTTAACACTAACTACGTGATTGGATCAAAAAGATAATTACCTACCTGATTTATAATGCTGACTTGCATGTATATTGCTGAGGCAAGCTTCCGGAAATCATCATATATTGTATTCTCAAGAGTCAAAAGTTCACTACAATTCAAATAAGAAAATCGTGTCACCACAATTAAGTAATATCTAAAATTTTAAAAACACTATGAATTAACATCCGGGAAAATTTTTAAACACGTAATTAATAAAATACCCATGTTCGGGTTAATTCAAATAGGATATAATTCAATAAAATAATAAAAAATAATATTTATTCAAGTGAAACTTTAAGTGATTTGTATAAAAATGAAAAATCTACTATTATTCAAACATGAATTTCAAAAACTCATTTAAAATCTAAGGTTATTGAACTTGACCTTTTATAAAGTACTCTGAAATCCACTGTTATTAAAAATATTTTAAGTTGTGAAGTTTTAAAGTTTTAAGTGATTTTAGAGTGTTTTAGTGAAATTTTTTAATTAAAAAAAAAACTCAAATCTCATTGTTTTAGGTGATATTTTGGGTGGTTTATCAAAAATCACTTAAAACTTTTCAATTCCTTGAAATCATTTACAATCTCATTAAAAATTAAATCAAAAATTGAATATATACCCCTGTTATGTAAATATATGGTTTCATTAAAATTATTAATCAATAATTGATATATAGATTTTATATAAATATATAAAATATATTTTATTATTAATTTTTATTCACTATATTGTCCATTTTCAATTTTAACTTCCAGAAAGATTCGTTTTGTCTGTTGGGCTTTATTTGTAATGGGCTGGAAGATTCCGACAACATAATGTAAAGGCCTGCGGCCTTTCAAATTTTTTTTTTTCCAACCTGCGGCCTTTCAAATTATTCGTAATAACGACAAAAAAACTAATCGAATATGTTTTGCGCACAACAAGACAGCTAGTGTCCGAACATGGATTGGCCGGATAAGAATCATCGCCGCTTCAACGCCGCCGAGATCCTCCACGGCGCCGCCACCACTATCTCTTCCATCATTCCTCTCTTCCCTCCCAAAACGACGCCATCTCGTGTATGCCTCCCACTTAGATTCTCCGTATCCGACGACGTCTCTCCGTTCGAATCGACGGTCAAGAACGCCTCCTCATCCACGTCCACGTCATCTTCAGGGCTTAATTCGACGGTTAGGATATCGTCTCTCAGCTCCGATGGGAAACGCGGTGGACCGGCTTTTGTAGGTCAGGTGTTTAGTATGTGTGACCTTACTGGGACTGGTCTTATGGCCGTTTCTACACACTTCGATATCCCTTTCATCTCCAAGAGGTTATTACTCTTATTAACTTCGGGATTATTCGGTTCAGGTTCCATGGAAAGATTCAGTTTTTAAGTTTTCTTAGAGGGAATCAGTGGTTGCAAACTGGTAAAGCATACGTTTTGTGGAGCTAATCTGTAGAGAAAGTTAGGCTCTGATTGGAAGAGGGGAGAGACATATGTACTGTTGTGTCTTTATCATATGATTTTCATTTTTGTTCTCATGTTTTTTGCAGAACACCTGAGTGGTTAAAGAAAATGTTTTCAAGTATCACTAAGAGCGAGAGGAATGGCCCTGTCTTCCGTTTTTTCATGGATCTAGGTGATGCAGGTGCAGTGACAATTCCCTTTGTAAGCTTTTTAGCATTCCGTAGAATCTAGGTGCTATTTGCGTGTATCTTCTTTAAGAGTTGTTGGTCCGGAATTGGATTGAGATTTTGTAGGCATCGTAGTAATTTAAAGTAATGAGCTCTAAATGCTACTTGCTTGTATGTTCGTTATTTAAGAGTTTTTTGGGTATTGGACTGGTTTAATTTGAAATGAATGAGAGTGGCATCGTAGCAATTTACAGTAATGAGCTCTAATTCACAACTGTAATCCATGTTTAACTTTCTACATGATTGAGCAATGTTTTCCTGTTTGACGTGATGTGTGTCTTCTCAGTTTCATATGTGAAGAAACTAAATATTCCAAGCGGTGTGGTTGGAGCTTGTCGGCTTGATTTGGCGTATGAGCATTTCAAGGTAGGCCACGACTGGCACTAGTGTGTTGCTTTGATATATTACATTTGAATGTAGGAGATAGTGAGATTTTGTTTCACTTTTTTTCTCAGGAGAAGCCTCACTTATTTCAGTTTGTTCCAAATGAGAGACAGGTAAGAGATACGTCAGTGTGACATGCGTTTCTCTGTCCCCTTTCGTTGCCGTATTCATAGCTGCGATGATTCCTGATTTGTAGGTGAAGGCTGCCAACAAGCTTCTCAAGTCAATGCCACCAAATGGGAAAAAGCAAAAGGTGGATGGGGTTCCTGTTTTCGGTGCTCAAAACTTGGACATTGCTGTTGCAACTTCAGATGGGATTAAGTGGTAAGCGTTACTGATGAAATAACTATGTTAATCTTCAGATTTTAAAAAAAGAAATACCGGTTCGTAGAGAGTAAATCTTCAAACTGCCTAGCTTTAAGATAATCATGCAGGCTTGGCTGTTGCTGTTTAATTTGATTGTTGTGCAAATTTTTGCCTTATACATTTATCAGTACTCAGTAGTATGTAAACATTAACTGGAATAGATTCGAGTATCTAAAGTTATCTACCTTTATCAGGTATACCCCTTATTTCTTTGATAAAGCGGTACTAGATAACATTCTTGAAGAGTCTGTGGATCAACATTTCCATACTTTAATCCAAAACCGGCACGTGCAACGTAGACGAGATGTTGTTGATGATAGCTTGACTTCAGAGATTATGGAAGAGATGGGAGACAGCATGCTCGAACCGCCCGAGGTACAGAGATTGATTCACTTTTATGATAAAAGCAAAGATGTCAATGACCATGTCTTTACAATAACCAGCCGCAATAGAATCCTATGGTTGCTACCCTTATCATTGTTGGATCATTTCTTTGAAATTGGTATTGGAATATCTAACACTTGTGGTTTCTGTTCTCATGTGTTAATGAAACTGCAGGTACAAGAAGCCATGGAAGAGATTGGCACTTCCGGGATTCCTCTTAGTGTTGTGGCAAAGGCTGCAGAGATTCAGCTCCTATACGCCGTAGACAGAGTACTTTTAGGTAGTCGATGGTTTCGGAAAGCCACAGGCATCCAGCCAAAGTTACCTTACCTGGTCGATTCTTTTGAAAGAAGGTATGCGTGCATCTCTTGTCACTTTGTTTCTTAGGCTTCCATATTCTTGAAAAATCTAATGAAAGCTGTAGTAGTTTGGTTTGCAGCACCGTTATATTTAGAAAGTGACGCCTCTTATGCCACACTGACACCAAAAACTATGAAATTTTGCTGAAGAAGAATATGAAATGTTGACATGTGACGTTGGCTTTCCTTTTGCTAAGCAAATCTAACTTTGATGTGATGAATGCACTTACACCAACACCTAAACACTCATAAAATGCCTCGTCTTTGTCCTTAATTGGTTTTGCTCACAGGAGTGCGTTATCTATCCAACGAGCGTCAGGGTCAACAACTAAATGTCTTGGTGATTCAGATACCTCTGCATCACTACTTAAAATAGAAGACGATGGTCCAAGCGAGGAAGAAAAAAGACAGAAACATCTCTGGTTTCCTTTTGGAGATTGGCTTAGTCACTCTGGAAACACGCAAAAGGATTCATCAGGTCAAAGGTAACCATTGTTCTCAAACGTTTGAAAAGAAAAGAGTATACAAATGGTTAAGAAACATAAGTATATTTCAGGGAGATGGAAAGTAGAGAGAGAGAAATGCAGAGGAGCCCTTTCTTACCAAAGATAACAATGGTCGGAATCTCAACAGGAGAAGCTGCACAGATGAGTAAGGCTAATCTGAAGAAAACAATGGAAGATTTAACACAAGACTTGGAGCAGTCTGATGAAGGGAGTGATCATGGTTCGAATCGTTACGACCCTCTTAAGATCGAAGAGAGAGATCCGTTGTTTGTTGCAAACGTAGGAGACTACTATTCGGGTTTGGCTAGAGCTGGTTCTGCTCGGTGGTCACGTCGAGGTGATGACCGTACCGAAACACCTCCTAGGTCATCCTCGTAGCCTACCTTTGTTGTTACTTGTTTTATGATAGGGACATGTATTCACATATTTAAATATGATAGGGACATGTATTCACATATTTAAAAATTGATTCTTTACTAGTTATTATAAACAATTTTGAACTTGCATGCAATATTATTTCAGTTATGAGAAAATAGTATTGAATAGTGTTTTTAAGAATCTGTAATCGCTTAATCTGTAAATCGGATCTAAACATATTTTTTTAGGATGATTTTTTAAAGTTGGTCTGTAGACTTGTTTAGATGTTCAACTAATAGTAGTTTTAATGATTTTTGAAGATTGGATGGCTAATGCATAAGTTGAAAATACAGTCACTGTTTTGAAAGCCGGATTAGTCGAATCGTAACTTGTTGTTCTAGCCGGTAATGTGTTGAAAATTAGATTTAAATTAAACCAACAAACCTGATCAAAACCGGTTAAATTCATTAAAATCGATGATCTGGTTCGATATTAAAATTTGGTGTTCTCAAATTTAAGTTCGGGTCGGGGGGTTGTTATTCAATAAGCGGTTTTAAATCAATTAATAATGTTTTATAATTTATCAAATTTAAAAATAGTTTAATTTGATTGGTTCTAAAATCTCTGTAGTATACATTGGATTTCGAATGAGTTCAGTTATTTATTCATGAGACTCCATAAGAAATGATTTGAAATCAATCCAAAATACAAAAAAAATTAAAATCTTTAAAAATTAAATAACACTAGATTTTAAAAACAGAATTTAAATCATTCATTAAATAACACTAGATTTTAAAATAGAATTTATAATCATCGTTTGAATAACAGTGGATTGTGTTTCGATTTGAACTCTATTAAAATACATTATTGAATAACACTACCTTAAAAAATAAAAAAAAATTGAAAAGATTTCAATAAAAAATCATATTAATTTTAATACCTATCTAAATAAATTAGTTTTTATTATAGTTTTACGTTATTTTGAAATTATCATTTTATTTTCATATGATTATTAGATTTTAATAATTATAAAAAATAGTTTTATAGTTATACATATATATAGTTATTTGATTTAAATTAGATTTAAATTTGAATCCGTTTGAACTAGTCTGATGACGAGTTATGGTGTTCAAAACATTGAAATACAGTAAAACTGATTAAACGAAAAACAAAAATTGAAAATGGGCTTTCCTATCGGTAGCCAACTAATGGCCCTTCCTAACAAAAGCCCACTCATGGCCCGTTTTGATACTATCAACTGCCTCGCGTATCTCCATAGAGAAGCAGGCTCGTAGAGAGAGATAGATCGAGAGAGCTGAGAAAGTCTAATATATTCTGGAAAGCGAAATCGAAAGATAAGAACCCTAAATCGAAAATCGGAAAGATGAAGACGACGAAAGGAGGGAAAGTGATGAACCCTACTGATGCTTACCGCAAGCAGATCCGCAAGAGGGAGATTAAACGTGTAAGTTACCATTCAATTTGGGGGAACAATTCGCTGTATGATTTCGATTGGATTCATAACTTTGTTGTTCATAGTATGTTTTGAAGACTTTAACATTAGCTCTGATGGATAAATCTGCATATAAAAGGTTAACTTTATCCTAAATTAATCTTCTTTTTGCTCTTGTTAGTGAAGTTCGTTTTGTTGTTTGATTCGATTTAGAAAATATGAGATTTTTGTAACCATCATTGTGAGTCAAGACTTATACTTTTAGCTTTGTTTTGATTGTTGAACAGAACAAGAAAGAGAGGCAGAAGGTGAGAGAGGTGGGGATTTTGAAGAAGGATCCAGAGCAAATCAAGGAACAGATCAGGAAACTTGATATGTCTAGTAAGTCATTCTCTACTTCCTTTTACTAGTAAAGAAGAGCTCTGTGGTAGGTCTTAATCAACGCAAATTCATTCATATATCAAACCTTGTCTTTTCCCCGTTTCTTTGTTGTTTTTGGTTCTCCTGTATCTCTAAAACCCGAAGCATGTTTATAGACTTGTTTGATAGTTCAAATGTTTATGTAAATTAATGCATAGGTTGATTTGGTGTAGAGGCTGAAGGTGCTCTCGACAAAGCGAGGAAACATAAGAAGAGACAGCTTGAAGATACTCTCAAAATGGTGGAGAAGAAGAGAAAGGTTATTCTCTTGTTGAGTTACTTAGGTTCTTACACTTTTGCCTCACAGTACTCCCAGCTTATGATTTGGCAACTCCTTTTTTTTTATTTTTTATTTTCACAGGAATATGAGGAGAAAAGGAAGGAGCAAGGAGAGGCTACAACCTCTGTTATGTTCAGGTCAATACTCGTTCTATTCCGTTACTTTTCTATGTCTCTCTTTAAGCATTGATCGTTATGACCTGTTTTCTATTTCTTATATGCAGTCATCTGCCTCCTCAACGAAGAACAACCGGTGAAGAGGACTTAAAGCCAGAGGTACTTAGTTTTTCTTCTTTCCAGTCCCTGCTTAAATTCTAGACAAACCTCTCATTTTTTTCTGCATATTATGACAGGACTCTGTTTATTATCACCCTACTTTGAACCCCACTGGTGCACCACCGCCCGGAAAGCCACCAATGTATCATTCATCCATAGGTACATCTCTTTTTGTTGCTGCTACTTCGTACAAAATCATACCAGTCCTTTTTTCTTACCTCCTTTTTTTTAATTTCTATAGTAAAAAGGATTTGTTATAACGTATTTCAGGAACTAGAATCTCCTCAGATGGTGCTTCATCTAGCAGTGCAGCATTGTCTTCTAATACCGAGTCAGAAGACTCCGCCTTGGTTGCTCCTCCTCCCCCTCCTCCACTGCCTCCTCTACCGGATGGGACTAATGCTTTATCTGTTTCTTTACCGCTTCCACCTCCACCTCCTTTGCCACCAACTACAGGCCTTACTTTACCCCATTCACAGTTTCCACCACCGCCTCCGGGCCCCCCTCCAAAAGAGCATGATCAGGCTCTGGTTCGTCCTCCACTTCCTCCACTTCCTCAATCTTCCCAACTCCCTCCTCCTGGTCTAAGTGGAAGTGAAGGTGATGGTAGGTTCCCTGAATCATCAGTTCAAACCTTCGACGAGGGCAAGGTAAAACCTCTCTGTTATTAATAACTTTCTTAATTTGGTGTCGTTGACATGAGTTTGTGTAGCAGATAGAGATTGAACTTAATATATTTTCTTATGTCAACTTTGCAGAATGCTAATATAATTTCCATCCCTCCGCCTCCACCACCTGCCCTTCCCTCCAAGCCTCCAAGCAACGAATCTGAGACTGCTCCACCAGAACCTAACGCCAGTAGTTTTCAAAATTCTAGCCTATCCCAGATGGTTGCACCACCACCACCACCGCCTTTACATCAGCAACATCAATCAACATTTTCAGGAGCTGCGGCTTCATTGGGTAA
Source organism: Moricandia moricandioides (assembly GCA_905132885.1). Classification (NCBI taxonomy): domain Eukaryota; kingdom Viridiplantae; phylum Streptophyta; class Magnoliopsida; order Brassicales; family Brassicaceae; genus Moricandia; species Moricandia moricandioides. Next base: position 192,914 of record CAJHQQ010000182.1, read on the forward strand.
TTTTCAACATGATAGTCTTCTGCCTCCAGGAATGATGCGTTTTCCACCTCCACCCCCTCCACACGATATGCATCCTCCTCATCCTGGAATGTTCGGTGGTCATCTAATCCCGAGACCACCGTATGGCGCACCACCTGGACCACCACCTATGATGAGACCGCCACTTCCACCGGGACCACCACCGTCTAGTTTTGAAGACAATCAAGGAATGATGAGGCCATATGTACCAAGCAAACCATCTTATGTTAAATCCGCTGCTCCTACTGTTGTCAGGAGACCACTAGCTCAACACACACCTGCGCTTACATCCATGGTGAGTTATAGACATGAATTCACTTTTTTTTGGTCATCTCATGTGAATTCCATGCGTGGATTCAAATGGTTAATTTGTTGTTCATTGATCTGCAGGTCCCTGCCTCGGTTAGAGTCAGAAGAGAATCCGCAGCTGTAACCAAACCAAAGCCAAAGACATCGGTAGCCACGAGCTTAAGTTTTAAACCGAGAGCTATGGTGGCTTCTGCTGCACCGGTGAAGGTAGAGCCAACCAAGACAGCTGCAGCTTCAAAGCCACCGAGCATTGATGATTCTTACACAGCTTTCTTGGAAGACATGAAAGCTCTTGGAGCACTTGATGGATAGGCTTTGGGTCTTATGGCCTTCTAAAAACATTGTTGTTGTCCTTTTAAAAACGCTGACACTTCTGTCTTTGTTACCAATTCGAGAGAAAATAACTCATCTTTTTGAGTGTGGAGGAATACATTGTTTGACGACATGACATGAGCTAAAAGTAGAAATGCTATAGTATTCAAGAGAACATATGGTTTACCTATAAATTGGGTAAGAATTAAAGCCAATAATTGACTTCAAATTACCCCTTTTGGACGCTACTCTTGGAAACTAGTGCCATGTACTTGAATCGATTTCTTGTTCTTCTTTCATTTACACTGGTATTACCTACTTCCTTGTCACTGCGGCAAAAACATTTTGAGATCCTTTGCTATAGAATAACAAAAATATTTAAGAAACTAATAAATAATAGTCATAGGTTTTCTTTTTCTTTTTGTTTAATTTTAGTGAGAATTTTCAGAAAATATCATAGCTTGTATTTGAAATACATATGATGGATGTATAATCAGGATGATGGCATGATGATGGAAGTTAGTTTCTAGGTCAAAGACTTTAGCTGAGCGACAAAAATTTTGGAAGTGGGTAAATATGGAAATGGTCCAGTTTCTGCAATCTTTAAATTAATTTAATTTCTCTTTTTTTTTGTACCCTTTAGTCAAAAAGGAAAAAAAGCAAAATCTTATCTGAGTTTTCAATAGTGATACATCAGTGTGCGAATACAAACGAAAAAACTTTTAGATAAATAAAATAACATGGGAATATCTCAACACCTAACATCACAGAAAATAAAGCTTCGCGTGCTTTCATTTTGCATTATTTTTCTTATTCATACGTCTTTTGCGTTGAGAACGCATTACACTATTTATATACTAGAAACTTTATCTTGTTATCAGCACACAGTTTTGTTTCATCATCCTCATGGACAAAATATATTCCTCTCGTTATCTCGTATCATCTTATACTATACTCCTACGTCCATAGACATCACAGTAAAATTTAGCTGATATTTTTTCTTGGAAAAAGTCTTACTGATTAGTTGTTTCAAACTGTATATTCAAAGTAAAATTTACATGACAGCTAAAAAAAGTCATGCCTTCTAGAATGCATTTATAACCCCTACAACTATTCAAAAAGGTTATAAGATGGAGACTATTTTAAAAGTCCAATGGGTTCATTAATGAATAAAAAAAGTCAATGCAGTTGAATGAACTAAATTTTCTTAAAAGTAAGTGAGAAATGGGGAAAGCAATTAAGAGAAAATGTCGCTAAGAAGATCCAAATTGGCATCAATTTGCATTAATGGCTTGTCATTTGGATTGATCTCATCAGTTTTTATGAATTAATTACGTTGAAAAGTTTGTGGACCATGGTTGCTCTTGCTCTTGTGTAAACGATGGAGTCTATCTGTCTATAGTATAATATAGTCGTAGTGGGTTGTTCAAATTATTCGGTCCTCTTTCATATCTGATCATATATTTCACTTTTTAAAAAGTTAATAAGTAGGTTTGTATATATTAGAATGACTTACTTTTTTTTTGTTAAATGTAAATAAGCTATTAATAAGAGTTTGTCTGACGAGGATTAACTTATAAACTTCTTGTTATATACGTATAACTTGGGTCGACTCGAGTTGATTCGTGATCAGCGTCCCCCACAGTCACTGCAACAGTGTATCGATGTACGTCCTAAGACTAAGACTAATTAATGGCATAGACTTGCGACTTAGGATACATAAAATCATATCTTTTTGTTTATTACTATATGACAATTCTTTTTTAAAAATATTCATAATAAAGCGGGTGAGAAAATGGGAGCAACATAAATAGGAAGAAGATAATAATTGAAAGTTGATGTAAAATGTCCACATCACGTGGACGAGTAAATTGACCCACTGTTAACGTTAGGTAATTTCATTTAATTCCACTAAACTCTTTATATGGTTTATAGTTACTTAGTATATTGCAGGTTTGTGCCAAAATGTTCGTTCTCCATCGTCAAAAATATGTTTGTTGCTTGGAATTATATGTTGGTCGTGCATCGATTATAATCTATTATTTGATTCTTATTTAACTTTTAGTAAATATAATTTTATTTTGATGTACGTGAGATCGTGTCATGAGTCACGACTCATAATCATATTAGCCAGTCCTCAAAATAAAAATATATAATCATATAGTTTTGCTTCCCATGTGATTGATGCATGTAAATAGTAGTATAAACAATCTACATATGATTAATCAACAATTTGTCAGAAACTAGATCATCGCATTGTCCGTTAATATCTATTGAGAAAATACTACTTACAATTCTCTCTAATTTAACATCATACATTACATTTCTTTTACTTATAAAATAAAAAGTTGTACATTTTTTTTGCCAAATCAAACTTCGAGAACAGAGTTGACAAATTGTTATAAAGAACCATATACTATAATATTTGAGATTGACAAATTAGCGTAACCGTCTCTCACCCTATCCTAGAATTTAATTTTTCACTTCTCTCTTTAAGATTTCTTTATTATTATTTTGTAACAAAATATTCAACGTTTTATTTCGTATTTATTTAGACTACCACTACGTTCCTACCTCCTCAACCAAATACACACACACACACACACACATGACACATGTATGTATATAAAGCCTTGAATCTCCTGGTAGAGAAAGGAAAGAGAAGTTTGTGTTGTTAGCATTGCATAGCTCTAAGATGGCAATTACAACTCAAGCCATCACTATCTGTTTCCTTCATCTGCTTCTACTCTCTGCAGCAACTTCTCATCCTCTCTGCTCAGATTCAAGTAAGTCTCTCATGTCCTTTTGTGTTCAAGTGTTGTTGTGTTCATATCGTTTTGAGTTTTGTCTTTTTGTTGTCAGAGACTCAAGTCAACACCAACGAGACGCTTCAGTTCTGCGACTCCTACTCAGGTAGAACTTGCTGCAACTCCAAAGATGATCTTGAATTGCAGAATCACTTCAATTCCATGAACATCTCTGACTCAAACTGTTCTTCCCTTGTCAAATCAATCCTCTGTTCTGTAAGTATAGATCTTTCACTTATCTTGCAATAATAGAATATGATTTGTTTTGATTCTGAATCTATGATTTTGTTTTACTAGAAATGTGACCAGTTCTCTGGACAACTGTTTGGTAATGAAACTTCTCCAATTCCAATTCTATGCAACTCAACTCCTCAAGACTTATGCTCAAAGCTATGGGACTCATGTCATAACATCTCTATCATCTCTTCTCCCTTTAGTCCCACTCTACTAGGTGGTGCTACTTCCCCTTCAACCTCCTCAAGCTCATCTACATTAACCGATCTTTGGAAGTCCCAAACCGAGTTCTGTACCGCCTTTGGTGGACCAGAGAAAACCAAATGTTTCAATGGTGAACCGGTTAACCAAGACACTGATGTAAAGCCACCTCAAGGGATATGTCTTGAGAAGATAGGAACTGGGTCTTACCTCAACATGGTAGCTCATCCTGATGGCTCTAACCGGGCCTTTTTCTCTAACCAACCAGGTAAGATCTGGTTAGGTACAATACCTGATCAAGACTCAGGTGAAGCTATGGAACTAGATGAGTCAACTCCTTTTGTTGACATAACTGATCAAGTCAGTTTCGATACACAGTTTGGTATGATGGGAATGGCGTTTCATCCTAAGTTCGCAGAGAATGGGAGGTTCTTTGCGTCTTTTAACTGTGATAAAGTCAAGTCTCCTGGTTGCACTGGTCGTTGTGCTTGCAACTCTGATGTAAACTGTGATGCTTCTAAGCTTCCTAAAGATGATGGTGCTCAGCCTTGTCGTTATCAGACCGTTGTGGCTGAGTATACCGCGAATGGTACTTCTTCAAGCCCTTCAACGGTAAGTAAATGAAACAAAATGATTCTGAGTGTCTTGGAGATCAAGAAACTAACAAAGATTGCTTGTTGTGTAGGCAAAGACCGGTAAGGCATCTGAAGTAAGGAGGATTTTCACTATGGGACTTCCTTATTCGTCGTCTCACGGTGGTCAGATTCTCTTTGGACCTGATGGGTATTTGTATCTGATGACTGGTGATGGAGGAGGAGTTTCAGATACTCACAACTTTGCACAGAACAAGAAGTCTTTGCTTGGCAAAATCTTGAGGCTTGATGTTGATGTTATGCCAAGTTAAGTGACAAAACCGTCTGTATTAGAGAGTTTGGTTTTGATGTTTTTGTACTTACTCTCTGTGGTTAAAACTCTGCAGGCGTGTCTGAAATCTCTCAGCTAGGTTTATGGGGAAACTACTCTATCCCAAAGAGCAACCCATTCCAAGGCAATGAAGATCAGCAGCCTGAGATTTATGCTTTAGGACTTCGAAACCCGTGGCGTTGCAGCTTTGATTCTGAGAGACCGGAGTACTTCTTGTGTGCAGATGTCGGAAAGGTTTGTTTTCTTGCAGTTTAAGCCATCAGGTTATGTGATGATGCAGAGTTTCTTAGGAGGTAACCGAGTTAAGAATGTAACAGGATACATATGAAGAAGTTGATATCATAACAATGGGTGGAAACTATGGCTGGAGAATCTATGAAGGACCTTATGTTTTCTCTCCTTTATCGCCTTTCGGAGAGAATGTTTCTGAGGTTTCTAACCTAACATTCCCTATTCTTGGTTACAACCACTCTGAAGTTAACAAACATGAAGGTTCTGCTTCCATCATTGGAGGTTACTTCTATCGTTCCAACATTGATCCTTGCTCTTACGGCACGTAAGTCAAACACTAAACCCTAAAATCTAAATACATAATCATAAACCCTAACCCTAAACCCTAACAACCATTTTGTTTCAGGTACTTGTATGCAGATCTTTATGCAAACGCGATGTGGGCAGCTATAGAATCACCAGAAGGTAGCGGTAACTTCACTGACTCTCAAATACCGTTTAAATGCAGCAAGGATTCACCGGTGAAGTGCACGGCGGCACCAGGAGGAGATGACTCAGGACCTGCACTTGGTTACATCTACTCTTTTGGACAAGACAATAACAAGGACATACATTTGCTCACGAGCTCGGGTGTGTACAGAATCGTGCGTCCTAGCCGTTGTAACTTTGCTTGCTCCAAGGAAAACACCACTGCCTCTACTGGAAAACAGAGCCCTAACGGCGCTGAGCCTCCTCAGTCTCTACCTTCTTCTGCAAGAAATCATTGTTTCTCTGTGTTTATGTCATTGTTGTTGTTGTTGTTGTCTTCTCTGTGTTTAACTGTCTTACAGTGGTGATTTGTTTTTGTTTCAAACTCTGTTTTGTTACTTGTGGGATTTGTTCAAAATCTATTTAAGACTGCGTGTGTTAGAAGGAACATTATCTACTATCTAGAGTCATGTCAAGATTAATTCACACTATTGCTCCAACCATATGTATGGATTTTAGTTTGGGGGTGGGGAAGAGACAAATCGAACCAAAAACTATCCAAAATAAACTATATATATATATCAACATACAGTAAAATTTTTTACTGATTCAGATGGTTCGGTTTGGTGAGATTTAAAAACCAAACTAAAACTTAAAGTATTTATTTAATTATATTAATTTTAATGTTAATTAAATATTATATTAGATTTACAAATAATGGTTTAAAACTAATAAGACTACAATTTTTATGTTTTATATATTTTACTTTTATATGACTTGAAAAATTACAACTAACAATGAAAACATGATTTTTCTATACTATTATCAAAATAAAATAAAAACTAAATATGATATTATATCAAGTTTTAAGATAATCATTTAGAACTTTTACGTTGCATCTTCTATATTTTTATTGTGACAAAAAATCAATAATTTAGTGATCAGGGAAAGATTTATTTTGTGTGTTTATAAATAATTTTTACCGAATTAAAACTAAATTTAAAATCAACTTAACTGAAGTGATTCAAACACAAACCAAATCGAATTCAAACCGAATCCACTACAAACTAAACAAAATCCATATAGAAAAGTATAATTATATTTTTTATTCGGTATAGAGAAGTTACAAATAAAATTTAAGCATGAAAAATTGGTGGTGGATAAGGGGGAGAACACTTAGTGCAAAGACATTGTCTCATGAAACACTCAACAACTCTACAGCCGGGACACTTCTCACGGCAAGTGTCGTCATCGTCGCAAGTCTGTCCTCCAGCTTCCATCGTTGCATCTCTTCTAACACGTAACTTTGGTTTCGGAGGGGCACATTGCTCGCAAACACATTGTTTGAAGATACATTTTTTTACTACACAACCTGGACAATAATCATGACAAACATCATCGTTGTCGCAAGATCCATCACTTTGTGTTATCGTTACATCTTTCACGTCTCTCCCAACGTTTGCATCTCCATCCAATGCTTTAGCTACCAACAAACCTGATGTGATATAAGAGATTCTGAGTTATTAGAGTAATATAATGATAATAAAGAGTTGGGAATCAATTTTTATCATGTAAAACTTTCAAGAATACTATAAAAATGTGATAAGTTAAAAGTTTAAACTCACATGAAAGACACATCAAAAGGCCAAGAAGAATCACTTTCCTCGACGCCATGTTCTCTGTTTTGATGATATTGGTTTTATCATTCATTCCAATGCCACACACACACTTATATATACATTTATTCAGTAGTCTTAGTCAACTATATTTAATTGTTAATAATCAGTGTAACTTCATTCCACTGAAATAATGAATGAATTTGATTTTAAAACTAGTCAACATTTTTATTTTTCTGTATAATCTTTATATTATTAGTAGACGAAAGCCAAAAAGGTGCAAAGGTTATATTTATTCAGTTATACTTATTTCACATATAGTTTGACATTACTTTTCACATACGTCAAAAATCATTTAAATATATCTAATATATGCTCACCTTTCCTATATAGTGAATTATAATTTAATTTATAAATTTTAAATTATTTGCAAGACTCCAAACTAAAATTCTAAAGCGATTATTTTTGTAAACGAAAAAAAACACTTTAACACTCCTCATAAAATAAATTGGAGTATCCTTCAAATTTATATATATTAAGCTAGATTTAAATTTTATACGCAGAAGTCACTAAGTTACAAGAAATTAAAGTGAAAATAATTTTTCATTTGATTAATTGCAAATTATATATCTATTCAAAACTATTTACTACTGTATCTCCTTATGACAGTCATCGAACTGACAAAAGAATATTCGACATTTTTGTTTTAATAAATTATTATACAGTAAATTTGAATAAATAAATTATTACAACTCAGAAACAAAACTATCGCATTACTTTAAAATAATAAAATTAATTGCATGTATATCATAGATCCATAGTCAAATTGAATATTTAATACTATCATTACAAGTTTGACGAAGTTATAATTTTAGATTCATAGTCAAATTGATGTCTATGTTTTATCAGTCATTGGATGTTACGATATATTACGAATGTCTAAACCATAATTAAGATAGGAATGAATGAATATTAACAAAAAAAAAATGTAACATATATTTTAGAGTACTTATCAAAAAAGAAAAAAATAATAATATATATATATATATATATATTAGAGTTCTCCAAGATCAAGAAGATATAATACTACAACCAAAGTTATATGCTAATGAAGTAATGAAGTGCTACTAAAAAAATACAAAGAGAAACAGATAGATTTGGTTTGTGTCATCGCATGTCGCAGCGCTGAGGTTTTCTGCCAAAACCAACTTATCCCATAAGCATATCATTTGTATTGGCCCAAAACTTCCTTCTCTTTTTTGGACAAACAGGCCCAAAACTTCATAGTCATTAAAAAAAGGATTAGTAATGAGCCGTCAAGTAATTCTCCATGCAACCAAACTGACAAAACTTGAGGCTGTGAATGTAATCCACATTGCCACACTCACAATTTCCATTTTGAACATATGTAGTATCAAGAACGAGAAAGAAGGAACAAAAAAACAGAGTTATATTGATACACATGCTCTGTCTCCAAATGATTAGGAAAGGTTAGTGTTAATTATGAAAGTTTCTATGTTAAAAATGCAAGCATTCGGTATGCTTTTTAGGATTTGAAAAATTAGTTTTTTCTAATGATATGATGTTTTTCTAAAATTTTAAAAATGGATTTTGAGATTACAATAAATACGGTGAAGAGATTATAAATTTGTTCATTCAATAATCAATATACAAATCACAAACGTGTATCGCTTCAATTAATTTTTCTTTTTAAGTTCCTTTATTTTCTTCAAAGGTGGTTCTCGTTTGATTCAAAACAGTTAGTTGCGATGCGACATACACTTAGTTTATGTTTCTCAAACTCTTTTACAATGAAGCATCATAAGGTGGATAGACTTCCTCAGGCCATTCCTGGAACAACAGAATCAAATATGAACTATTCCGATGTAACTTTGTTTGCCACAAGGAAAACACCACCGCCTCTACTGGAAAACAGAGACCTAATGGTGCTGGGCCTCCTCAGTCTCTACCTTCTTCTGCAAGAAATTTATGTTTCTCTGTAGTTATGCCGCTGTTGTTGTCTATGTGTTTAACGGTCTTAGAGCATCTCCAATCATTCTTTATGTTTGATTCTATAATATTTCCTCTGTTTTAATATGATATAATTTTTAAAATTTTTATTCATATTAAAAATATATTTTAAATAATGATTATTAATGCATTATTTTTTTTAATTAACTATTTTTCATAGATTTTAATAAATAAAGATTTTAATAAAGATTTTTTTTTTAAATCTACAATTTAACATTAAATCAAGAATTAATAATGTAAAATATATATCTTTTTGAAATAAAACATTTTTTCTAAAATTAGATCTTTTTGGAATAAAGAAAATAGTATTTAAAAGTAAATCTACTTTAACAACCTCTAATTTTTTTATTTTATAATTAAATATTTCTATTTTAGAGAAATATTAGAGTAAACTTTAACTGTATTATAAAAATCTCTCTATTTTAAAAACAAAATAACAAAATATATTAAAAATGGTCTAAAAACGTTAATTTGTTATTACTCTTGTTTTGTTACAGTTTTTATGGAAGTTGTTCAAAATCTATTCAAGATTGGGTATGTTAGAAGAAAAATTATCTAAAATATAAATATAAGATTTCATTATTTCATTGGATTAAAATTTTATATAAAAAAACATACTATAATATATTTTGAAGCAGGGATTTGAATCTAGTTGTATCTCTTCTGTAACTTAGGTTTCGGAGGAGTACATTGATCGCAATCACATTGTAATAAGATACATTCTGCTAATGCACAACCTGGACAAAAAGCTTTACAATCGGCATCGTTGTTGCAAGATCCATCACTTTGTATCCTCGTTACATCTTTCACGTCTTCCCTAACGTTTGCACCTCCATCCAATGCTTTAGCTACCAACAAACCTGATGTGATATAAAAGATTCTTAATTATTAGAGTAACAAAATGATAACAAAGAGTTGGGCACCAATTTTTTTTTCATTTTAAACTTTCAAGAATACTATGAAAATATGATAAGTTTAAATGTTTAAAAGATTTGGCTCACATGAAAGACACAAAAGGCCAAGAAGAATCACTTTCCTCGATGCCATCCATGTTCTCCGTTTCAGTGATATTGATTTTTATGCATTCATTCCAATGTCACACACACTCTTATATATACATTTGTTCAATAGTATCCCTCTGTTTCATAAAGATAATTTTTTTAGTGTTTTAACACATATTAAAAAAACACATTAATTCACTATAATAAATGTATTATTTTCTATAATTTTCAATTTTTAATAACTTTTAACTAATAATAACTCAATAAAGTCAATTAATTTTCTTGAAATTTACAAAATTATCATAGAAAACATAAAAAAGTCTATCTTTGTGAAACATATTTTATTCTAGAATATTTATCTTATTAAAACAGAAGGAGTATTAGTCCAACAATATTTAATTGTTAGTAATCAGTGTAACTTCATTCCACTGAAATATAATCTAATTTGCATTCATTTTCCAACTATAGAAATCTTAAATAATTAATGAATTTGATTTTGGTCAACTTTTTGTTACTTGTAATAAAAGTACTACTAAACTCAGCAAAAAAGGTTTAAGAAAAAAAATGTTTATTAATATTATCTTGTTATCACAAAGGTTTTAGAAATAAGTTTACATATGAGATTTGACACGTAAAGATTAATAGGGAGGGTCACATTGAGAACAGACGCATTGGTTGAAAACACACCGTGTGATAGCACACCGTGGGCAGTGGTTGTGACAAACATTGTCGTTGTTGCAAGACCCTCCACGTTGTATCGTTACATCACCTAAGTTTTGTTGCGGAGGATCGCACTGAGAACAAACACATTGGTTAAAAACACACCGTGTGATACCACACCGTGGACAGTGATTATGACAAACATTGTTGTTGTTACAAGAACCTCCACGTTGTATCGTTACATCTCTTATTTCTCCACTAACTCTTGCTTCTCCTTCCAGTGCACCTGTATAAACACACAACAGAGATTGAATATGATGCATTTATGGTTCCTATAACAAAGCGAAAGTAACCTAGGAGGCCACACATAATTGCAAATTACATAATGATTCATTTAAATAATGTTTAAGCGATAAAGTATGGTAAAAGAGTATTTAAGAAAAAAAAAACATCTCTGTATAAGAGTTTAGTTTTCTTTTTCACAGAATTGTAGAGTATTTTATTTCTATTGTAGAGTACTTTGTAAAATGCGATGTAATTTAAATTTAGAATTGGAAGATGGACTCACATGAAAGGGACAACAAGAATGCAAGAAGCATAACTTTCCTGAACACCATTTTCTCCATTTGTGATAGTGATTCTTATACTATTAAACAAGCACATTCTTCATGTATTTATATACAGTTTCACATATACCCATAAGCTGATTTCCTAACATACACATATTGATATTGCAACGGCAGGTTCAAGGCAATTAAGTTTGGAAGATTCTCGTACATTTCACCTATGATTACATATCAATCATAATCCTTATGATTATGTCTTTATATTAATGTCTCAATATTATTTAGTTACTCTTTTTACTATATCTATTGGTGAAATTATAAGATTGAATACAAATCTTTCTACTAGTCTCTCTCACCACAATCTCCATAATTTTGACACATACTTTTTGTTTTATTCACTCTGAATAGTCCTACTATTCCTTTATATCAAAATCATTATAGAATACTTTGGTCTATAGTGATGTCTATGTTTTTTGTCAGACATTGTCTGTATCACCAGACGTTGGACGTTTATAACATAGAACTTTAGATATCAATAAGAATGTTTAACCATAATAAGGAATGAATGAATATTAATAGAGGATTCTACAAAAAAAAAAAAGATTTAACATATATTTTAGATTTCGTTCTCCAGCTTCAAGAAGATATACAACCAAAGGTATATGCTATTTAAGTGCTACTCCAATAAAAAAAGAAAAAGAAAAAAAGCTCTTTGCATATCTATTATCCTCCTCTTACAAACCAAAGAGAAACAGAGTGTGTTTTTTTTGGTTTGTGTCATCTCATGTTGCAGCACTGAGGTTTTCCTGTCAAAACCAACTTATCCCACAAGCAAATCATCTGTCTCGGCGACTGGTAATGTGCAGTCAAGTGATTTTCTATGCAACCAAACTGACAAAACTTGAGGCTGTGAATGTAATCCACCGGTTTGGTCCCGTTGTTGAATTGTTCTACCCACATTCCCACACTCACATCTTCCATTTTGAACATCTGTAATATCAAGAACGAGAAAGACAGAACCAGAAACAGAGTTATATCAATAGTAATACACATGCTCTGTCTCGAAATGCTTAGGTAAGGTTTAGTTGCGACATACCCTTAGTTTGTGTTTCTCAAACTCTTTTACAATAAAGCGAGAGATATCGTTTGATAAGATGTACCCCGGTCCATTAGCATAAGGTGGATAGTCTTCCTCCGGCCATTCCTGGAAGAGCATAGTTAAACATGAACACCTGAACTCATACGTGAAACAAGTGACTCTTTAAGCCAAAGATCATAGCTTTATACCTCATACGTAACAGCCCATTTACCCTGGCGGAGAGGTTTGTGATAATAATTGATGTTCCCAATGTATAGACTCCTATCTGCATGTGTTCTCTTGACTTCACTCAGAACAGCATCTACTTGTACAAATGTATCATCATCACACTTCATGATGTACTTTGCAGCAAGCTGATGAGCCTGAAAATAAAAACAGAGAATACAGAAACTCTTTACCGACATTGAATGAGAACAAGGTATCAAGTATTGGTTTTTAGAATCAGCACTCACCCCATACTCGCAGATAGCAACAGTTTTGAGGACAACAAGGTCATAGCTGTCCATGTAAGGGACTATAACTATGTCCCCAAAGAACTCAGCTTCCTTCTTTAGCTCCACATTCACTTCCTTTCTTGAGTGCTGTCCAATAAAACACCGACTTTAGCTTTTAAACTCTAAAAACCAGATCAGACTACTCACTTGTAAACATACTCTAAACTTACCAGTGCCACAAAGAAGCGAGCTACTACTTTAGAAGATTTAACTAGCTTATGTTGCATCCACGACTTCCTCACAGCCATTCTCTCAGCAAAATGGTTACCAGCAGAAAGGATGCCAATGAACATATCAACTTGCTCACTAGGAAGTGATGGGGCTTGCCAGTTGCTCGAGAGCTCAAGATACCTCTGAGGAGAAAAACTAGGGTGTGAGTTTGGGAGAGAGCCAGCAAAAACCGAGTGAACATCTATGTCCCCGTTGATGGTTAAGCCAGTAGCATCCTCAAGCGTAAATCCCTTCATAAATATAGCCAAAACACATAGGCAATCATCAGTTTCATGCGAATTACTAATCAAACCACAAGCAAAGTCACTTACAGTTCGGTAAGGGAAGGAAGTAACGTGCTTCCCATCGACACTAACATGAAAACCTTCCAAACCAGCACTAAGTGTAAGCACAAAAAGCTTGTCAACAGCGAATGGAAATGGCCATTCAACACTAACTTTCTTGCTCCGACCTACTAATCTACTAAGCCACCATGTATCCGCCTTGCTAGGCTCTTCTTTAGATGCAATGCTATCATCACGAACCCATTTCTCGCACTTAACCTGACCATCAACTACAAACATTCTCACAAATGTTAGTAACCCTTAACACACAAATCAAGCAAAACAGCAGATCAAAAGCCAAATACTAACCAGTTTCTTCATCATCTCTAGATCTCCATCCTTCACATCTTTGTGCTGATCCCCACTGCATCCTATAACAAGTGTTCTGCTCAATCACAGGCTTACCACTCCAATCACCCTTAAGCCTCGGGTTCAAGTGGAGGATCCGAGGTGGCTCTTCCCCTTCCACTGCTTTCAAACCCTGAAGCTCCAACTTAAACTGTGAAACCTCTCCTTCCTTTAACAAGGATATCTTCGGGTCCTTCTCCGAGTGAGCAGCTCTTGGCTTCCCAACCACTGTAATATGTGATCCAAGAGTTAACCCGCACGGAAGCTCCATGAGGCTCCCACGGTTCGAAAGATCAGACCCGGTTAAGGAAACCGAGAGAGGACATGAGCTTGACCCATGTTCCTCAGTCTTCTCCTTCTTCTTCAAGGTTTCTAAAGTCTTCCCAGACTCAAGCTCTTCCCATAGCTTCCTACCAACTTCCCAAGCCACCTTAGCGGACTTGTGAAGCTCCACCGACCCGTCTTTACTACTCGGGTTAAACGTTTCCGGGTCGAACTTCAAGGTAGAGAGGATCTGACTCCTCCTCCTACTACTACTTAAACCCTGAATCACCGGTGGTTCAGACTCAGGTTCCTGGAAAAGGAAGCTCTTTAAAGGCCGGCTCGGAGGTAGCCTCTCTTGCAACTCACGCTGGCTGTTGTGCTTCTCGGGTCGGGTTAACGGGTCCTGAGACAAGGTGCTAAACCCTGTTCTGAAAACAAAAGGGATTTCGAATGTGATGAGGAGCATGTAGAGAAACCCAACCGCTATAAGTATCTGAACCGATCTCTGCTTGGTGAGAGAGACGAACACGTCGAGTTTCTCGAGTTTCGATAGCTTCGGCTTCCTCATTACTACAAAGTAGAAACCCTAAGAAACTCGATGATGATCAAAGAGGAAGTGAATTCTCCTCCCCCCCCAAAAAAAAAGTTGAAGACTTTACGAAGATATGAGCGAGAAAACAAGAATCAGATCGGTGGGTACTAAGTAATTACGAGAAACCCTTTGAAGATGGTGAGAAAATTCAAGAACTTTCCTTGTCGTTGAGAAAATTCAAACCCAGAAGAAACGGTAAAGGAAAGACTTTTAAGCTTCTTCTAGAGAGAGAGAGAGAAGCAGAGAGAGAAGAAACGCGTAAGGAAGAGGAAAGGAGAGGAAGGAAGAAGACAAAGGCGTTTCTCCCTTCCTAGTTAGTGCTGCTGACGTCCGAATAAACCGCCGTTCTGCTTCCTTCTCTTCCTTTTTTCGAATCTCTCTCTTTTTTATTTATTTATTTGCCTTTCTGATTAATTAAGATTCGTTGGATTTATCTTTATGGACGGTATGATTAAACTTCATTTAAAACTCCTAAATCCATTAAACAATGGTAAGTCCACCAATAGAATAATGAAATTTTATTTCACTATTATCTGAAAAAATATAATATGATTACCGCAGAGAGAATATAAACATGATTTAGTTACGAAAAATACTTTAACATAAACCTTAAAAAGTTATCATGTAAATAAATTTTGAAGAAAAAATAATTAAAATAAATTTTTGAAAAATATATTTATATTTTTTAGTTAACTAATTTAGATTTAGTGATTAAAATTATAGAATAAAATTTTAGAAGTATGGTTTTAAAAAATAATAATATATATTAATCTTTTAAAAAAAAATAATTATTTTAAAAATTGATTTTGTGACAAAAAAATTAAAAATTTATTTGAAAATTTTACAATTTAGTTTTCGTATATTTTTTAAAGAAAAAGGATAATCTACTGAATCATATATTTGGAAATAGGTTTTATTAGTATTTTAGTAGATACGATTCTGATTCTGATTCAGGTTTTAGATGATTACTTATTAGTCTCGTTTAAGAGGTGCTGAATGGGTCAACTGCGTTAGCCCATATGTATTACTGATTGCATCACCCATTGAAGTCACATAATGCCTCATAATATTTTGATGTGATATGGTCAGATTATCCAGCTACTAGATCCAAATTATATATAAAAATTGAAAACGGTTCATGATCATAGGGTTTTTATACGATAAAACTAAAGGTATTACTATACATTTATTTTAGTCAATATATAAAATGTTAAGATTTCTGATTTGGGGTCAAACTTTTTTGAAAAGAAAATAGGGAATATTGAGGAGAAAAAGGGGACCAAAGTCTTTGTATGGGGAAATGGAGCTTGAGGTGGGAACTGGGCTTCATGTGTGACACATTTGCAGCCAGGTGTCTCAGCTTTCTCCACTTGTCGTTTACACCTTTATTCACTCTCTCCCTTGAGACATCACACACTATAAGTCTATAACCATTTCAGAATGAAAACTATAGAGCCAAGTGGTGAACCCGTGCATCTATCGTAAGCAGAGACGACTTAATTAGGGTGGACGAATTGGGACTATGATATATGATAAAAGCTTGGATATTATAATTCATAATCTAAACATTAAGTATCACGAGAGTTGTTCTTGTTAACGTGCATATGTGGTGGGTGTTCAATCAAATTATCATCAATAGTCTCTACTGATTATAAAGATTTGTTGCTTTGTGCTCTTAAGCTGTTCAAAGTAAACCAATAAGATGAACACTTGTTAGTAGACCCATCAAGACCCAACAGTAAACATATATATACAGAGAATGAACATGATGATTTTGATAAAGTACCGTTTGATCTATTACCGATTGAATTAGATATCAGGTAAAAATATTAATTTTCCTGATATTCGAAACATAAAGATAAAAAATCAAATAAAAAATTAATTATCCTTGCGAAGCAGAAAAAATATAGATATCTTTTAAATTCGAGATTTCCACTTCCTATCCACCCCTAGGTGCAACTACTGATCCGACAATAGATGTTACTAGTCTCTTGTCTGAAATACATATGCTCATTTCTAAGGTTAAAGTTTTTCAAAAATTATTTTTATTAAACATGTATTTTATTATTAAAAAAAAATTGTAATAGAAATATGATCTGCTTGTATGTATTTGCTTAAAATAGTAATTTATAACTAGAAATTAAAAAATTAAAAAATGTTTTCTCTATAAATATAAGAAAAAATAGTAATTTTGAAATGTATTTGCTTAAAATAGTAATTTCTAAATATAAAGTAAAAAATTGAAAAATGTTTTTCTCTATAAATATAAGAAAAATAGTAATTTTGAATTTAAAATAAAAAAAATAAATAATTAAATAAATAGAAATAGAAATAGAAATAGAATGTAGTTTTACTTCTAATTATAAAAGTAAAAATAGAGATGTATTAGCGATAATTTATAACCAAACTAGTAAACCTATAACCTCTTAAGCACCTAAACCTTTCATCAGCAACTGGGCCTCTCCTTAGGGCCTGTTAACAAGGTGGTTCAGAATGTTCTTATTGGATTTTCTATTTGGGCTTACTAACTGGAATGTTCTTATATTGGGTTTTCATTACACTTAGAAAACTTTTTTTCTTTCTCCTGCAATTCATATGAAAGCATACAAAAAAGATATATTTGAAGGTGACCAGAGAGATTAATACTTTATAAAAACAACATTTCTGCCTGTATTGTCTTTTACAACCTGTAAGAAATTGATTTAGTGACACAAAGATCTCATGTGCTACTCTCAAATCTTTTATGTGTAACATTTTTTTCTTTTTAATGTTATGATGAATCAATGATACGTTTGCTTACTATGTTCTTCTCAAAAGTAAACTTAACCTGTAAATTTTCTTGAAAATAAATATTTTACCAAAAAAAGAGAGATTAGTTTCCAATTTGACGTAAAGTCAAAGTAATCAGATCTAACGGCTGAGATTATCTCTCCTTCATCTTCATCTCTCTCACTGAAGTTGAGGGGCGCCAAAAAAAAAACCCTTTTTGACAAAGAGGGAACTTTTGTTCTAATTGGGTGAAATCGATTTTGAGCTGAGCAATATCTTTTCTTCTATTCGTCAATTCCTCCATAGGAGCAAGGTGGGTATTAGAGATGGAGCACGAGAACGCGGTCAAAGAAGCCCTAAACGCACTGTATCATCATCCAGACGATACAGTACGTGTTCAAGCTGATCGATGGCTCCAGAACTTCCAAGGAACCCTCGATGCTTGGCAGGCCAGTTCGATTTTCGAATTTTTAATACAAAGTTTCATCCTTTATCAGTTTTGTGTTCTCGATTTGCTTGTATTGCCAGGAAGCTCGAGTTTCTGTATTAGTTATGGGTTTGAACATGATGAATAATACACTTTATATGTCTAGGGCGTATGAACAGATCTAATATTGTTAGAGAAATGATCTGCTAGGTTTTTTTCTAATAGCCTTTTTGACTTGATTTCGAGAAGAGGAAGTTTTGTTGGAATAGTTCTGCAAAGTTACTTACTCTCTGTACTGCTTCTGTGTATTCTAGGTTGCGGATAATTTACTTCATGATTCTTCCAGCAATTTGGAAACTTTGATATTTTGTTCTCAGACCCTTAGAAGCAAGGTAAACACAAGTGCTCAATATTGATTATGTAATCCTGGAGAGGAGACTGCATCTGTTGACATTTGATCTGTCTTTCTTAAAGGTTCAACGAGATTTTGAAGAACTACCACCTGGGGCTTTTCAGAAGCTACGACTATCATTAACGGTAAGTCTTTGTTCTATAAGTAGCTATTAACTAGTTATGGGGGTTTCTGAATAGTTATATATGTTTGTTCTTTTGAAGAATTAGTGTTTTTCCAATATTTTATTCTGGTATCTAGGTTTTACCATTCCAGGCTATAGTTGTAGGCAACATGTACTCTTGGTATTGGGCAATAACTTTTTGAGTGTTCCCGGCATAATTTGGCTGTCACATTTTTTCTCAAGTGCAGACATTGTTAAAAAAGTTTCACAAAGGCCCCCCGAAAGTTAGGACCCAGGTAAACTTCAAAAATCAAACTCCATTATGCGCTTGTGGGAAGAAGTTGTTGCGCGTTACTCTCGAATCTTTAAGCTGAGTGATCTTATTCAAGTTATTTGTATTGTAGATTAGTATTGCTGTTGCTGCTTTGGCGGTGCACGTTCCTGCAGCAGATTGGGGAGATGGTGGTATAGTTAGCTGGCTTAGGGATGAAATGAATATGCATCCTGAGTATGTGCCTGGTTTCTTGGAACTCTTGACAGTTTTACCCGAGGTATAGTATTTTGCATTCCTTTGTTTAATTGTTTACCTCCCTCAGTAATGAAAATGAATTTGTCTAGCGGGCTATATAGGTAGTGAAAGGACTTGTTTCGGTCTGACTTGGATCTGAGTACTTCTTAGCTATGCTGGCATGGTTGACCTCAAATTCTGTAGAACTAAGCTTAAGGTTGATAGTGTCTTCCGAGAATATTATGTACCTTTTTACTGTTAGCGTGTCTATGTCTAAATATGCTTCTTTTTTTTTGTTACTCTATAAGTGTTATTTTGCGACTGCTAACAATTTTACTGTATATTGGCTTCACTTTAGATGGTTACGCAATTGCGATGTCTTGATTTTTATTTTCCTTCCTACTATGACCAGGAAACGTTTAACTACAAAATAGCTGCTCGTCCGGATCGACGACGTCAATTTGAGAATGAGCTTACTTCGCAAATGGAAGCTGCACTTAGTATATTAACAGCATGTTTGAATATAATCGAACTTAAGGAACAGGTTAGAGCTTGTCTTTCTTTTTTTATATAGAGTCGTCATAGTTCCATACATGTAATTTGTTATTCACTTTCCTGTTTCTGTGATCCTTCCAAACATCCCTTTAAATCTATTTTAATGAATGTAAAATTTATTTATCTTAAACCTTTTTACAGTAAATGTATCCTTGAGTGACACTTTAGATCGTAGAGAAACCATCTCGTTTTTTTTCGATGTACTGTGTGTTTTCTTTCTTTACACGAAATTTTTGTTGCTTTACCAGTCATAGTTTTTATTTGCCTTGTAAAAACGTGACAAGTTTCATGTAAAAGCTTTGATTGCAACTTAGCTTTCATTTTCCTACCAAATTTAAATATTTCTTCTGGCATATCATTAGCTTCCGGAAATGTGTCGCATGTCCGAATTTAGAGTAGAATTAGTTTTTGTCTGTGTGTGTGTTGGATCAACTAGTGTTTCTGGTGTTGCGAGGGGTCACTTATTGTCAACTATGTCTTTTGTGACTTTGGAATTTCAGGTTCTTGAGGCATTTGCTTCTTGGCTCCGTCTAAGGCATGGGTATGCTCTTTCTCTTTTGCTTTTCTGTCTCCAGTTTGATCTAAAACGAAAGCTCTTCTAGATTAAATATTCGTTGTGAGTTTCATCAGATTGATTATCAAGCATTCAGTGTAATATAAGACTAACGGAATCTGATGTAACATGTTTTACTATCTGGGTGACATTGTTTTGTCCTTATAGAATCTCTTAGACACAGAACTAAGTTTATTTGGTCCATATGGTGTTGGTTGATACTAGCTAATTTCTGAGATGTTTTTTTTTTCAGGATTCCTGGAGCAGTGCTTGCCTGTCATCCATTGGTTCACGCAGCTCTCTCAAGTTTGAACTGCGATCCACTCTCCGATGCATCTGTCAATGGTATGCTCGTTGGAAAACTAATATATATTGTTGGACAACTATTTGTGGATGAGTAAATATTGTGAAACTATTTCTAGTATTGTGACTTCATGGAAGCCACGTTATCTTTCTAGCGTACTTGGTCTCATAGTTGGAATATGCTCAGTTCGAGATTTGCAAATAGAGCTATTACAAATGTGTTAACCTTTCCTTGTTGAATGGTGGAGATTAGCGTTTTAAGCGTGTTGGAGTATATATGTACTGTACTACAAGATGGTTTATCACCTACATTATAAGGAGCAAGACTATGTTTTAGTTCTTTATTAAATAGAAAATGCCTTTCTTTTATCTTTTAGTTTGCAAGTCAATAGTTCCTTCTCGTATCTAGGAATCATTATTAGATTATTCATATATAAAACGTAATTTTCAAATTTGCAGTTATCTCTGAATTAATACATCACACGGCATCGTCAAGCTCTGGTGGCATTTCTGCGCAAACACCCTTAATTCAAGTTATTGTACCTCAAATTCTAAGTCTTAAGGTGCATCTAAGAGATTCGTGTAAGGTACTGCTATGATCCTGTTCACCTTTTGTATAGGCAAGTCGATAGCTGAATCTGTTTGATATTAAGATTTGTTATTTCACGTATTTACTGTTCTACTGGTTGGGGCTTGAAAGACTATGATTTTGTTGCTTATGGACTCCACTAAAGGCAAAAGTTATTCAGTGCATCAAATAATAGGAAGTTGATGGCCTGCACTTTGTCTTAACTTTAACCATAGAAGGGTGTTTTTATATGACTTGGAATATTTGTGAATAGAGAAGTTGGCAAAGGCTGTTAAAAGATATCACGTCTCATAATTCTTTGTAACTTTTGGCTTGTGCTTGTGCTTGTACTTTTTCTTTTTACCTCTTAAAATTATTCCACTTTCAGGATGAAGAAGATGTCAAAGCTATTGGTCGATTATTAGCCGATGTTGGAGATTCATATGTTGAATTGATTGCGACTGGTATACTGCCTCATTTCTACTACTCTCGTCTGTTGTTTTACGTGTTCCGTTTCACGTCTCTTGATTGCTTTTGGTGCTCCAAATCCTTTAGTTGGTAATCTAATATGTTTAAAAATACTCTTTCTGATCTTAGGTTCAGATGAATCAATGGTTATTGTGCATGCCCTGCTGGAAGTTACTGCACACCCAGAATTTGATATAGCCTCAATGACATTTAACTTTTGGCACAGTCTACAACTTATGTTGACGAAGAGGTAAAATCATCTCTTGTATATGCTTTTTGGGTGTCCCAGTGTCATATTCTAAGAGGGCGATTTTAATCTGTCAGGGATTCTTGTACATCCTTGGGTAGTGAAGCATCTATTGAAACTGAAAGAAATCGAAGACAGCATGTCTTCCGGCCAGCCTATGAGAACCTTGTATCTTTGGTGAGTTTGCTGGTGTTATCATATACTTCTGTTAGCCACTCTAAAGTCTTAACTTTTCCAGTATATATGAAGCCTTTGGTTGTAGCTCTAACCCAGAGAGACGAATTGATTTCTGATGCATGGGTGACTTATGTGTTTATTAATGTTGCTGAGAAGTTCATTTGATTGATTATATTTTTGGTGGAAAATAGAATATTAGATGGGTTATTGTATCCTCTGCGGTTTATGTCACCCTTGTGGGTTTAAACATACAAACTTTCTCTTCACAGGTTGGCTTCAGAGTTCAGTATCCTGAAGATTATCAAGACCTCTCGTATGAGGACCTTAAGGAATTCAAGCAGACTAGATATGGTAATCATTGCCGCATTTTGCTTGTTCCCATCATTACTTTGATCAAAATTTCTAGATATAAGTGTTTGTATCCCTAGGGAGTTTTTAAATGGATTAGCCGTACCCTGGATTTATTTGATTGCTTATAGTGTTTTTCTCCCTTATTTCCATTCTTTCACTTGTTTCCTGAAGCAGATAGAGTATTGTTTTGTGAGGTTATGTGGTTGTTTAGTCACTCGGTTTTTGTAGTGTTGTACCTCTCTCTGTCTGGTTTGATTGGCGTCTTCCTTTTATATCTGTTTATGTGGGCTATGCTCGACGACATTGACGGGGCAGATTACCTCCTTTCTTATTATATTTAGTTCAACCGTTGCTTTCTAGTGATGGAATGTTTTATCTTGCCAGCTGTTGCAGATGTACTAACTGACGCTGCACTAATCCTGGGAGGTGACACAACTCTTAAGATTCTCTATATGAAGCTTCTTGAGGTTTGTGCTGTAAATTAACAAGTATGCTATTTTTTCTATCATTGTAGAAAGAATGTGCTATGCAAGATATTGAATCGATATTTTAAAGAGAAAATAAGAAGTAAATTAACAGGATTTGCATTATCACCACCAAACACTTACATTATGTACATTATTTGATGTTTCAATGTCTTTGACGTTTGTGAACTATGTACTCAGGCCAATGCTCAGACAGGAAATGAGTTTCAAAAATGGCGTCCTGCAGAAGCGATTTTGTTCTGTATCTGGGCAATATCCAATTATGTTTCAGTTGTTGAAGCTGAAGTGATGCCCCAGGTCTGTATTATGGATGGTTCCTCCATGTGCATGTTCATGTATCGTGCTGCTGCTAGTTTTATTCTTTTGTCACTGTCTGTCGAATATGGGTTTCCCATTTAGTTTTTAATGCTGGAATACGCTCCCCATCAAATCTGTGTGTTTAAAGTTTTGAAACAACTTTACTTAGATTCTACTCTGCTCTACTAGTGTATCATCCATGGAAATTTCATTCAGCATACATTCCACTTTCAGGTGATGAACTTGCTTCAAAATCTTCCACAGCAAGCGCAACTGCTTCAGACAGGTAATTAGGCTTTTTTCTCAGATATAATATGTGAAAGGTGAAATGCTGCTTGGTGGAAACTGCTAGCTTCTGATCTGAAGAAACCTTCCAATTTATGCTTAATTTTTTCTTAATTGAATAGCAAATATGTGTGAAGCCTTTTGTTTAATGATGAGAAATCTTTTTCTCTATTTGGTTTCAGCATGTTTACTTGTTGGGGCTTATTCAAAATGGCTTAATGCTGCGCCAGCTAGTGTTTCAATATTGCCGTCGATCATTAGAATTCTTATGAGTGGAATGGGGGCATCTGAGGATTGCGCAGCAGCTGCAGCTTTGGCTTTTAGACATATCTGTGACGGTATTGTATTCACTCTTGCAAACTTAACACGTCTTCCTTCTCTTTTACTACTAAGCATAACATTGTCATCATGACTGAGTATACATCTACCAAAAAGCTTGCTCTCTAGTTTATTTGTTGTTTCCTGACCATGAAAAATATATTTTGGTTTTCGCATTGATATGGTTTGAGCCATCTATCTGTTGGTTATAACTTATAAAGGACTAAACCAGCTCCCCTTTTGATAAATATTGCTCTTCCTGAGTGCTTTTTAAAGTTCTTCCTGGCAGAATAACTCTAAGTAGTGTCGTATTTCACTTGCAAATTGAATTCTGGTTGTTAGTTTTCTCTGAGGAAGTATGAAGTTCTGACTTCTGTAAAAATTCAATTGCATACTGACCTGCTTCAAAGATGGCAGCTAGTTGAAAGGTCTGACTGGAACCCACGCTAACGGATATGACTTCGACTCTACTGACTTGCTAGCATTTAGGGTGCATTGCAATACTGGCAAGTATTTGGAATTTTGTTGTATGCTTCCTTCGACCAAATTTTGCTTTCCAGTATTGCTTTACATCAATTGCCATCACCAAATTACTTTTTATGATATATGTTGTAAAACCATACTGATAGTAAATACCAAACTTATAGCTCTCTAACAGCTAATGTTCTTTAAATGCGATTGTATAATATCTGACGCCTGTTTGATTAACTTTTAACTGCAGACTGCCGAGAAAATCTTTGTGGGTATTTTGAAGATTTATTTACAATCTATTGTATGGCAATTAATGGCGGCAGTGGTTATAAAGTATCTGCTGAGGATTCACTAAATCTAGTTGAAGCTTTAGGGTATGGAGTCAACTGAATGATGGATTATATCTTCTCATTTGTGTGCGATTAACATCTCTAAGATTTTGTTATGCAGTATGGTTGTTACAGAACTTCCTTTAGATCAGGCCAAGAGCGCTCTTGAGAAACTATGCTTATTAGCCGCTTCTCCTTTAGAGGTTCGCCATCTTCACTTTTTGTATGGTTGTTTGATATATTGTTATGATGATGAGAACTATAATTATGTGAATCAGGAAGCTGCGAAAGAAGATTTGGACAAGAAGCATGCCCGGGAATTAACTGTTCATATTGACCGGTTTGCCTTCCTGTTCAGGTTTGTATAATATCCTAATAGTGCAATCTATATAACTCCATACGTTTTGTTTAGTCTTGCTAACAGAAGCTACTACCTTAGGTATGTGAACCACCCTGAAGCTGTTGCTGCTGAGATAAACAAACATTGGGCTATTTTCAGAGTAATTTTTGATGCGTGAGTGTTCCTATACACATGATGATTAACATATGTTCTTCAAAATGCTTATTGTGTAGCTTCATACTTAAAAAAAATTGTTTTACTGCAGCCGTCCTTGGGACATGAGGACCATGGAAGCTCTATGCAGAGCATGCAAATATGCTGTGAGCTTCACACCATCGTTTTTTACGTTTTATTGTACTTATATCTCTTGTTCCTCTGTTTACTAAACATTCCATGTCTATGCAATTAAAGAGAAGATCTAAAAATGTTTTTTGGATGAGAATTGTGATAGAGGATTTTTTACAATGGTTGGAATTATGTTTGTAGGTACGTACATCTGGAAGATACATAATTACCACAATTGGGGAAATGCTAGCAAAGATTCAATTCCACTATCAGCAGCATCATCAGCCATGCTTTCTGTATCTCTCCAGTGAAGTTATAAAGGTAAACAGGGTTATTTTCACACCATGGATGCTTAGAGATGATAAAAGCTTTAGAGAATCTAATCTTCCTGGGATTTGCAGATTTTTGGTTCAGACCCGTCTTGCGCTGACTACTTGAAGAATCTGATTGAAACACTCTTTGCTCACACAACATGTCTTATGACAAGTATCAAGGTTTATGACTTGCCTTATTATTATTATATGTTCTCTCATCCACTTCTTATATCCTCTGTGGTGTTTGATTCTCTTTACATTCTTACAGGAAGTCACTGCTAGACCAGACATAGCTGATGATTGCTTTTTGTTGGCGTCTAGATGTCTTCGTTACTGTCCGCATATATTTATTCCTTCTCCTATATTTTCACCAATTATAGATTGCGCAATGATTGGAATGACGGTGCAGCACAGGTTCTTACTCTCTATTTTGTTCATCATAATTGTTTTTCCTTGAAGGTCTTGACATTGATATGCTAACTAAATGTTTTGAACACCTTTTCCAGAGAGGCCTGCCACTCGATATTAACCTTCTTATCCGACATTTTTGACCTCGAGAAATCTTTGAATGAAGAGCAGTTCAAACGAATCAGAGACAATGTCATTGTTCCCCGGGGAGCTACAATCACCAGAATCTTGATTTCCTCATTAGCAGGAGCACTTCCCAGTTCTCGGCTAGATACGGTAAAATTAGGAATCTATCTATCTTCTGCTGCACTAGAATGATGTTTTGTGGCCTTTAAAAGCACCGTTTCATTTGTTTTTTTGGGTAGGTAACATACGCGCTGCTAGCTCTGACCAGAACATACGGTTTACAAGCAGTGAGTTGGGCTAAGGAAAGTGTTAGCCTGATACCTAGAACAGCTGTGACAGAGACTGAGTCAACCAAGTTCTTACAAGCATTATCCGATGCTGCTTATGGAGCAGATGTGAATTCTCTGATAGGACACGCCGAGGAACTTTCAGATGTTTGTCGCCGTAACCGTACTGTTCAAGAACTCGTTCAGGCAGCTTTGAAGCCTCTTGAGTTGAATCTGGTTGCTCCTGTATCATAAAGATGGTGAAAACAAAGAAAGAAAAAGTGAGAAGAGACATAAAGAGAAGGTCAATTTTTGCATAGACCCCCCCTTTTGATGGTCTTTTTATCCCAAAGGTTGAGAGATTTGATGTTTTTTTTTGTTTATAGAGATTTCTTTTATTGTATTTCTTTCTGGTGTGGGCCGTTTGTTCCATTGTTTGGCCGGTTTATATCCAGTGCGAAGAACCAAACTTCAATCTATTTTTAATTAAACAGAAGGGATCCTTTGCCTCTTTCAAGGATTGGTATGATTTTGAGTGGGGATCATTATACAAAACCATCCATGTTCTTTCTTTCTTGTTAAGTTTGGCCCACTCTTTTCCCATTTTTATGATCAAATCAAGTTTGTAATACGTAAATGTTTCAACATTGCTGCAAAATGAGACTAAAATATAAAAGGTGAAGAAGATTAGCAACAACAGAGCTTGAATGTTACAGTCCTTAGAATAAAAGCAAATCTTGATCGATGTGATGTTGATATGTTTTGCTTTCAGGTTTTCACTTGATTCCTTTTTTTATTCTTACTTTATGCAATGCAGTAATTACGCATTTATGTGTGTTACACTTTGTAACTCAATTACTTTACTGTCTTGTCTTAATCTCAATTAACATCTTGGTGTTCGACAGCTTTTCACTCTTAAGTCTTTACTCTAAAGTCACATGATAACACAATTGATTGAGCAATTATGTTTTAGCTTTTGTTTGTTGAGTTCACTCTTGAATACTTCTCTCTTCAGTCAGATTCCCATGTGTTTTCTATTCGTCACAAATCATTTTATTCTCAAAACTTTCAGTAAACCTCTCAAGGGATTACGAAGTTTCATATAATGTCAGAGAAACGAACTGATCAATTATCTAACTACCCAATACCTAAACAAAGAGTTAATGATAATGTAAAAGTTTCTTTTGAACTTTTGAAACCTACTAAACTATTTTATTGCCCATAAAGTTCCCCGTTATGACACAAGAACGCAATACACAACAGTGTAAGCAAATACTTTAATTCAACAAAAAGAAAGATATGAATCAATTTTCTAAAATTTTCCAAAGTAGAGAAAAAACAAAGAGTTGCCAACTACTTCAATTATTCAACCCCTGAATTAACCACAAGTTAGACAGCTACTTAATGTTTAGTATTGTTTTTTTCACTTTGTTGGGCAAGTGTTTTAGTATTGTTTGAACTCACCAAAAAGAAAAAAGAAACATGCGACTGTTAACCAAATCATCGTTTGTGATAATGTATTACATGAAAATTGAAATTCATTTACATCGTAACAACGCAAACTCTGACAAGAAAAAAGCAAAATATCACCACAAATTTCAACATATATTGAGAATATTTGATCGCATCTTTTCAAGGAAGAAGAAATACAAAATGGTAGAAAGGGTAGTAGTAGTAGTAGTTATATATAACTTAGTATGAATCACCACATTCTCACATAGTGGTTTCTAAGTCTTAGAATCTCTGAAAGTTTTTGTTTCTCTTCTTCACTTTAATTGTGAGGCATCCCTGCAAAACAATCAAACAAGTATTTCTCAGTAATGTTATTGACTATGAACACAAGTATCGCTTCATAGTTCCTACAACAAAGAACTTAACAAAGCTTGTATACCTCTAGAGTCTAGACCCATGATCTGGGCGAACTTCAGCTAATGGGTTGACTATAAACCCCGCAGCACCATTGAACCGTTGCCTCGAGTCTTGCATCCCAATGGTTTGTACATTCCTGTTCCTATAAGTGGCCAGCCTCGATGCTAAATGCTGCTGATCTGGTTTCTTCCAGAACTTGGATCTAATGAAACTTCCAGGAGGAATGAGACAACAGTTGTTACTCATCCTCCCATTTGAAGCTGCCAAGTCATAAGATATCTCATCCATCGCAACTTCTAGGCCGTGAACTCGAGTTTCCAGAGCACGCATTCCATGTTGTGAGCTTCCGACAAATCTCTAATGACATTAAACTCAAAATGTAAGAAAGATGATGGTCATGGTTTCACTGCTGCGTGTTAAGAAATAAACCTGAAGGAGATCCATTAGATTGGATTGCTGTTGTTCAATCTGAACAAGCTGACTACGTATCAGAGACATATCTTCAAGCCCTTTGCAGTTACTACTGTTTTGGTTTTCAGACAAAACATGATGTCCTGTTGCCATTGTAACACCGGATGCTTGGATATTTCCAGTAAGAGAACTAGCAACACTTCCTAGCTTGTGCATCTTCTCGTGATTAGAGTGACTCACTTCCTTTGTGTTCTCATTATCGTCATGATATTCTTCTTCAAGAGGCTCACCTTTGGGAATCCTACCTCCTCCTCCTCCTCCTCCAGCTTTCCCGTCCAGTCTTCTCCTCACGTTTGATTCAGCACGCGACCGTACTGAACTTGTTTTCTTCTGATCACTGCTGCCTTTTATGTTAGTCCGTTTCCTAGCCGTGGTGGCTAGTGAGCTCCCCGGTGGAGTCGATCTGTTATTCAGATGAGTTCTTGGTTTACCAAGTGTTGATGCAACTCTAGAACCTGATAAAGGGTACCGTCCATCACTTGCATCACCTAAATCCAAAACAACAAAGGATCTTAAACCAAGAATAGTAACTACTAAACAACAAAAAGTTTCCTAATTTAGCAAAAAAATCTAACCTTTAGAAGAAGCATTAGATCTTGGTGGAGAAACCTCCTCTGATAAATCTGGGACTTGTCTCCACGCCTCCATCATCTGATTCATCACATCTCTCACAGCTTTCACCTAAACACAGAATCAAAAACTGAATCATCCTTGACCAAAACAAAACTACACTCAGACATGAGTAAGAAAACAAAACTAAACCTTGTCGTATCTCTTGTTTTCGAATATCTTCAAAGACTTAGCTTTGAACTCCCCCAAATCATTCCTCTCCACCGTCGCTAACCTCCCCAAAGCTTCAGCGGCGGCTTTCCTCGCCGCCCAATCTTCACTACTCAAGAAGCTAACCAAACAATCCACAAGCCCTTTCAACCCTCCACCGGAAACACCACCAGCACCGATCACACTCCCGATCACAACAACCCCCGCCGACTTGGCCTTAAAAGCTTTACACTTCACAAGCTTCTCAACCTTAGGAAGCAACACCTCCCTTAACCTCACCGGATCCGGATCCTCCGCCGCATCAATCGCCGCCGCGAGACACAGCGCAGCTCCGATCTGCGCATTAACCTCCTGCTCCGTGAAAAGCGCCTCCGACAACGGCTTCACGAACGCTTCCGCGAAAGGAGGCTTCGTCGTGCGGGAAGAGATCGCCGAGACCGCCGCCACGCAGGCTGAGCGGATAGAAGAGTCCGGATCACGGAGGCGCCGCGCGATGCGAGAGAGGATCTTAGAGAGGAAAGGAGAGAGAGAATTGGGAGGGAGAGAGACGGATAAGACTGCGAGCAAGTGGATACAATGCTTACGAACCGCCGGTTTATCGCCGGTGTCGGCGGAGAGTATGACGGAGATGAAAGACTGGAGATTCCCGGAGGTGGGATCGATTTGTCTCGCCATCAAATCGAGCTCTCGTGCCGCCATTGTGAATGTGTCTCGATCTCCGAGCTTTGTTAGTAACATCGACATGTTCTGCTTCGAGTTTTTCGCCATTTTTTTTATAAGTGTTTCCCGGCGATTAGTGATGCGGCGGAGACGGTGGTGGATCTGGAGGAATGAGAGGTGGTAGTGGCATTTAGTGTAAAATTAAGATATAATGAGAGTGTGTTCGGTCGGTGGTGGATGGTGTTTGACTCTCTGACCAGTTTGGGTTTTACCGTTTGTGGTTGCGTGTCTTTCTCTGTGATCT
Organism: Moricandia moricandioides; assembly: GCA_905132885.1. Classification (NCBI taxonomy): domain Eukaryota; kingdom Viridiplantae; phylum Streptophyta; class Magnoliopsida; order Brassicales; family Brassicaceae; genus Moricandia; species Moricandia moricandioides. The sequence goes on from CAJHQQ010000182.1 coordinate 223,092, forward strand.
GTCTTTATACCGTTTAATGGGAGGTGGTGGGAATAGAGAGATGAGGATGATGATAACCTAAAACGACGCCGTTTCTTCAGGTGTCTTATAAACACGCCACAAGGTGTTCAATACTACATGTTAATCTTTTTTTCTGTCAGTACATGTTAATGGATGGTTAGTGAACAAATCATTAATTTAACTTGTGATATATTCTGTTAATGGATATATAATTATATATAGTCAAATGGTGTATTTAAGAGAATAGTTATTGTAAAATGTGATACGGTACCTAAGGGATAGTCAAGTGACCTATTTAATGGAATTGTTATTATCTGATCAAGTAATATTTACTTAAGGTTTACTGTTTAGGAACATAGTTTTTTGTTATGACGCTTCTATTGTTCTACTTGATGCATGTGATATGATTATACTAACTGGTAAATGTGTTTAAGATTCGATGATATAAAAATTAATGAAATAACATGAATGGAATACAAACTATAATAGATTTATTCCGTTCATTCTTTACTAAATTTGTTTGGAATAATAACTTTTATATTTTATCAATTTATTTGTGTATCGATGGAATGATTTTTTCATTCTGTTTAAATTAAATGGTAAAAAATATTTTAAAATTGATAGAATAAATAATTTCTGTTGTAGCCTATTTAAGTTGATTATTGTAAATCAATATTATGGTTAATCTTTATATATGTGAAGATTTTCTTTTACCAAATTGCATGCTTATCAATATCATAGATTGATTGAATTTTTGACAAATGTAGATAATATATAACATATGACTTGTTAGCTTTCAAAAACCAATATGTGCAAATGAAGCAAAAAATGTAACTTAGTTTGATGGGCTTCTTTGTTATACGTACCCTTGTCAAGGTGGTTCAACTAAATATTCTCACATGTTTATTACTTATTTGGTGAGCCAATGTTATCAAATCGAAGAATGAAAGCTATTTATACGTTTTTATAAGTCTAAATATTAATCTAACTAGCGTGATTTGTGAAGAACGTGTGATGGATATGCTCTTTTGTTGAGTCATGCATATTTTAAGTCGGTAATTAAGTGTGGTAATCAAGTCTTGATTTTGGTTTAAAATCTGGTCTAAGACTTTTTGAAATGGGCTTCAAAGCAAAGCCCAAAATAGAGTTTGGCTGCACCGAACCGGGAAAAAAAAACACAGAAAAAGCCTGTGTTTTGTTTCACTCGATAACGTCTTTTTCTTTTTGTCTACTTTATTAGATGCCTTGAGCATTGAGTAGTAAACAAACATTTTTCAAAAGAAGAAAAACAAAAAAGCATAGAAAGATAAGCCTCATGAGCTTGTTTATGCAGCCTTAGCTTCTTTATTCATTACAGCTTTAACGTAGGTTTCATAGCAGCATCAAGAAGACACAAGAGAAAGCACAATCCAGATTAAGTTCCAAGTAAAGAGAACTTGCATCATGTGTGTTGCAATTCATAAGACATAGCAACTTCATATTGCTCTAAGTTCATCAAAAGAGTTGGACAAGTGACATCTCAAGAGCAACTTTCTTTTCATAGTAACTAAGAATAAATTTCAGACAAGGAAGTGACACTTCAAGAACATCTTTTTTCAGAGTTCTCAATGATGTTTATGAGGATGATTATAAAGTTGCTAAACATTTACCATTCACATCTACAGAACATGTCTAGAAACATAACTGTACCACATTTATTATCCAAAAAGGAATGATTCAACTTATGTAGTTTCACATAACCTGCCAAACCAGAAAACAAAACAAAAACAATCCAAGTAACAAGAAACCAGTCCAAAACTGGATTTATATCTCTACTTCTCGCAATACTTGAATCATTCTGACAAATATATCACACAAAAGACCTTTTTTCAAGCCTTCAACAAAAATGAAGCTTTCCTAATATATTCACATCTTTAACACATAGATGGAAAGAGCAAACCAAGAAGAACACCTCTGGACGATCATAAACTCGAGATTCACAAAGCTTTCCCCAAGTATGTATATACACACAAATCTGTCCAGGGCGGGTCGTTTTCATCTTTGCTTTGTAACTAACTTCACTTCAGATTTTTCCTAACTGTAACATTCTTGAATACAGAGAGCCATTTCGAGACACTGAAAAGCTTTGTCCATCTTTTGCTGTGAGCCTTACCGACCACAACGTTCTTCTCTGTCATGAACCCGTCAAGTGCACTCTGCAAATCGGATTGAGGTTCTTCTAAGCCAAGTATCTGAGAGCAGTTCCAGAGATTGAAGTCGTCGTATAAACCTTGTGGTGTAACTTCCATGTCAACATCATCACTGTACTGACCACTACATTCTGCTGTGTTGTGAAGGTTTGACACAAAACCATAACCCTCCAAGCTGGTCAAACTCAAACCGGAGTAATCAATCCCAACACTGCTTTGAGAAGACGGGACATTGAGAAGGTTCTTCATCATGGAAGCCTCATCATCATACGAGATTACTTCATTTAGGTGACTCAATGCAGCAATTACCATCTCCTCGGCTTGAGCCTGAATCAGAAACAACCAAAGCTTATGAAGATCTGTAAAGAGAGACAGAGAGAGGGAATCTCAGTACCTTTTCAATCTCAGATAACTTCTCAGCAGGAATGTACTGAAAATCCACGAGCAGTCCAAGCACTTGAGCTACTACATTGAACACCACAGCAGTTTCCTTCTGAAATCCATGAGGTTGGTACACATGGACACTATTATCAAGAACACAAGATCGAGCATGGTCCAAAGTAATTTCCCACATCTTTGAAGACATACCAGTACCAAGAATCTGCAAGAACATTAATCATCATCATTAGGTATTATAGCCTAGTTACATAACCACATATCTTTTATAAGAAGGAAGACAAATCTTACTTGCCGGAGTTTTGGAGAGTTTAGATGGAAATGTGTTAGGAAATCCTTGACAGTGTTTATATTTGAATAAGTCAGTCGTTTGTGAAATGCTCCATCTTTCCCTATCTTTTCCAATCTCCACACTTCATCGAACAGAGAAGGAGGATGATGCTTTCTGTACACTACAAGAAAGAGCGAGAAATTACACAGATTAGGAGTAGTTGAGAGTAACAATCTCTCAACTCTGGTACTGGTGGTCCTTTAGAAGATACTCAAAAGTTTTCTCAATGATACATATCTTGAGAGAGCAATACTTACATTCTCCTCGGTGATCCCTTACAACAAAGGACTCTGTTATTGCCTCTCTAACCTTGACAAAATCAAATTGATCCACCATTTGTACCCCTAGTCTGAACTTCCTGCTTCTAGTCCAGCTAGAGTTATCGGTAAATGAAACTTCATCCATAACAGCTATACCATCATTAAGAAACGCAAATACATTCCCAGTGAGTAGAGGTTTCTTTCCTTCTCTCTCTTTTACAATGTTGTTCCTGAAATCCTCAGCTGTCCAACGGCTATGACTCTCAAAATCACCCTCAACAACAAAAACTTCGAGCTTGGCAGATGATGCAGGACCTGAAGAGACAATTTGGCCAGTTGAAGGATCGACTAATCCAATTCTTATAGCTTGACCTTCATTTCCTTCTATCCGAGCTGAAGTAAACACAGGAAGAGATAGTTTGTTCAAGAACTTCAGCTGAAGGTTCCTTGTTTCCAAAGAATGAATCTCCTTCTCACAAATCCTGAACAAAGATGAACATGGGAAGAGAAATATTAATAACATAACAGCCAAAGAAAAATCTAATGTTTAATATGAAAAGCAGGTTTACCATTTGATGCCTGTTAAATGCTTTGCAAGAGCCAATTCAACTTCTTCTTTTACCTGTCCCAAATGGATATTTACATACAAAGAGCTAAAGCATTTACCTGTTAGATTACTAACATGATACATACCACTTTACGGATCAAGGGCTCGAGAACCGGTTCAAGAAAATGTTTGACAGTTTGCAATCTCATTACCTCCTGAACCACACTACATTTTTGGATCCAAAAAACATTTGTGAGAGTCAACAGTAGCTGGGTGACACTAAAGAATCAAGCTTTAAAAAAACACTAATGTTTTGTCCACAGCAAGCCACAAAGCTTCTCAATCATGGTCAAAGAAGTAGCAAAACCAAAACTAATTATAATTTTTTCCATGCCATGAAGACAAAGATCAACTAGTCTCCTCCATAATCATTCACAGAGAAACCAAACTAAAGAATCCACCTTTCAGAGCAGCCATGGATGGGACGTAAAGATCACAACTTTCAGACTCTAAATCATCACATATCTCATAAGCTTATACTCCTATCAAATCGATTGAATCAAAACATTAAATAAATAAAAAAGGTTGAACCTTTTGAACCTCCGACGCTTATCCTCGGGGGTTGATCCACCTTCCACCCGAGCTTTCCCAGCTTCAAACTCCCTCTTGTGCGACATACCCACGAATCCAACAAGAACCGTCGAAATTCACAGAGAGTTTCAACCATTTACAAAAAAAACCTCACAACCAATATTTCCGGAAATAAAAGATATGTAATTTACATATATCCCAAAAGTGTAACGGAAGTTTCCTAAATCTGATTATCTTAGAAAGAAGCAAGACCCGTATCTTGGAACTATCTATCTTCCCCCACCACAACACCACCAGCTCTTTCAGACAAAACTTAAAAAGGAAGACAAAAGAGAGACTATGCCAATCTTTTGGTAAGCAGATAGAGACAGAGTTGAGAAAGAGTTGGGTTTTGTGATGTTTTTTCAGTGTGGTCTTGTTGCGTGGGTAGGGTCTACCGAAACCGCGTTACTGACGAGGAGCCCCTCGATTTTTTTCCTTTTTTTAAATTAAAAAAGTTTTGACCTTTATATCTGCTCACACGTTTGAACCTTTCTTTAATTTTGTGACGTCACGTTTTAAAAGTTTATAACCAAAGGAGTTATTGTAGTATAATTAAATTAATTAAGGAAAATTATATTCTATATACATAACAATACCAAAAAATAAGTTTATAATCATAACAACTTTTTGGTTATGATATTATTTATATAATATTTATAAAAATAAAAATACTTTTCACTTATAATTTATTTCTACTCTCACTTACATCATTATTTTCATTTTTCTGAAACTATTTTTTTCTTTTCAAAAATTTATATTGATTTTTGTTCTCTTTCTTTTATCTCATGATTATTTATTAGTTTTATGAAATTCTTAAAAATGTATATTTCCCATAACGTATAATCATCAAATTTAACAAGTGTTTATCGATCACTTTTTTCATATATTTGGTTAGGTTTACAATTTTGCTACTTTTCTATATATGTGAATTAAGAAGTAGATGATAAACTGTTGAGTTGTACTATTCTATTTAATAATCATATAATTAAAATGGTTTTTTAATGTTTCAATAGGTTATGAATTTAATAATATATTTGTTTAGTAGATGCTGCTTCAATATAAAGTTTTATATGTTATTCTTTACAATGAATTCATCTCGTATATGATACATAACAATCACATTGTAAAGAAAAAAAAACCATCAAACCATATACAATACATTATATATAATAATGTATAAAATGTAATAGAATCCCTTCTCATTCTCATTCCCATTTTATTCTTCCTTTCATCATCACAAACCAAAAATCAAATCTTTATTATGAAAAAGATATCATCAACATGCGGAAAAACTGCAAACAATCCATATAAAAATCATATTCAAGTTCTCCCATAATTACATCCTTGTTGTTATTGTCACATGGTATATGAATTAGTTCGCTATATAGGTCACAAAAGAAGCATAGGGATAACATTAATTTATGCCCCAGCCATAACGTCTTGTCCTATGATTATGTCTTTCCAAGTAGAACAAAACAAACAACATATGTTATACTCTGATCTGAATATCTGATACTATTCTTTGCCAATTTGCAGATTTGAAATGTTTTAATTTTTCAGTTTTTAATCATATTAAGAGATGACTTAATTATTAAGTTCATATAAATCGTGCCAAAAGCAGCGTTTAGAAAGTTGATATGATTTGTTAGTTCTCCTTCTCCACGATGATTCAGTTTATATATTTTTCTTTAAATACACACACAAACCCATTCTTGTAGACCAATCGTACACACCAGTAATGAGCAAACAAAGACGTGTCGACGTACCCCCATTCTCAAAACCAACTCATATCATAAACTTAAACGCGTGATTTAATGAACCAAAAAGCAAAAACGAAAATGAGTTTGTCCAAGTTATTGTTTTTGTATGTTTTTTTTATATTGTAACCATGCACTATGCAGTCTAGGGACAAGTACGAACCTCTCTCTCTCCACTAAGCATATTTTTAAATTTTATTGATTAATCACATTATTCAAACACAACTAGAATCATAGTCTCTGAACAAGTAAGACTGTGTGCAATAGTGATGTTTTAAAACTATTTATAACCAGTATCAACATTACAAGCATGGAATGAACAGAGAAGCAAGCAGAGTATAAAATGTTTATGTGTATGCATGCTACAATTGAAGAGATAATCTTACCCGTGATGATGATGATCATAATGTTCAAGCCTCCACGTCCTACGTCTTTCTCTCATTCCCAATGGTTTGCTCTCATAAAAAGATCACATGATGGCAAGAAGATGAGTGTTTTCACATTATTGGACCGAGCCCAAAATAAGCCCAAACTTGAGAAACATATTAGGTCTACACATTAAAAAAAAGCCCTTGAATCTCAACCTTTAAAAACAAACGGTTCATCATTCAGCGGCGCGTTATTTGAATTCGAATTCGTGAAGGAATAATAAACTACACAGAGAGAGACCCCACACACAACGGAGCGTCTGGGAAATGGTAGGCCCTCAGATTCCAAATCGGACGGTTCCTGTTGACTCTACTCGGAAACTTAAAGAGACTTCAACAAAGTTCCCGCTCTCAAGGCAAAACTGCTACACAAAAAAAACAAATTTAGGTTACGCGTGTATTCTGTAAACTATTCAAAAGTAAATCCCTTTATTTCATATATCTTCTTATTCAACCCCAAACTTTCGATTTGAACCAAATTCCTATTTTCAAATCAGGATTACATAACTCATAAAAATCATTTTTTCAAGACTAAGAAGCGGTGATTGTATAAATACTCGTAATTTCGTTTTTGTTTATTAGTTAAAGTGATTAAAGTGGACAAAATCTGGGAATAACTTAAAATAATGGGGTCATAATATAAAATATACAATAGTTTGGGGGTACATTCTTTTCAAAAAAAAAAATCAGAGACTGCTTTGCTATTATAAGTGAGCTTTCTCCGCCTTCAAAAATTTCAAAATTGAAAATCTTCAGTTTCTTCTCACTTCAAACCAAAAACAAAAAGAGAAAGTTCAGAGCATCGCATCGCATCGATGGAGAAATCGACGGAGAAGAGCGTGAGCTCCGTTGCTTCTGGTAATTTCATCTTTAACACTCCTTCTCTCTTAGATCGTCGAATCTCGTTTCATCTCCCTGATTCTGATCGTAACAGGAAACTCAATCAACTCGAAGCTGAGGTATCCTCTCAGATCGTCTCTCAGATCCAAGGAAGGGAAGCCTCCTGTTCCTGATTTCTCAGGCGGCTCTTCAGCGCCCAGAAGGTACTATTCATCACCATTCAAATTTTATAGATAGATTAAGATTGTACTGAACTGGATATCAGGATACGACGATATGAATTGTATTTTTGTGTGTGGTTTTTGGATCTCAGGGGACGAGTAGCGTCTGCTGTTAGTCAGAGTACTACGGTTCTTGATCTCTCTGCTAAGAAGAGTGTTGATCGGGCCATGCCACCGAGGAGAGTGTCGATTGCTAACAAGGCTTCAAGCAACTCTTCTGTTAGATCTGTGAGTAGCAGCGTTACTTCTTTGTCGGAGAGCAAGGCGAAGAGGCCAGGTGGCTATGCCAGGAGCTTTAATGAAACGACTGTCTCTAGTGTGAAGAGATCAGGAGGAGTTCGGAGCAAAGTTGAGGATTTGTCTTCCTCTACTTACTGGCTGGCTCATATCAAGCTTGCTGAATCAGTGGGGAAGCATTCGATCTCTCTTGGGTTTTTTAAACTTGCTCTTCATGCAGGGTGTGAGGTTAGAAGCTTGTTGGTTCCATGAAAGTTTGATTTTTTTTTTGTTTTGATTAACTTACTGGCTTTTGTGTGTGTGTTTTTGAAATGTAGCCACTTGAGAAGATGAAAGAGGAGTTGAAATCGTATGCTGCTCGCAACAACATGGATGGGCTTGCTGATGCTGTGAAGGAACTATCTGAACTGTACTGTATCTCAGAGGACTCCAAGCAGATGGAGAAGGTCTCAGAGACCACTTCTGTAGTGGCTGAAGAAGCAACTGATAATGATGTCCAGAGTTCACTCTCCACTCCTGTAGATTCCAAGATCACATCAGAGGTCATGAAAGAGGATGTTTCGCAAGATTCAGCTGTCATTGAAGAAGCTAAGGAGGAAGAGGTCTCAGAAAGCATCCCACAAGAAAGAACTAGGAGGTCTTTGGATGTAATCAATGTGAACCAAGCGGATGTTCCAGAGGTTGTTCAAGGATCAGAAGATGGAGTTCCAATGGTGACTATTGCTCAACCTTCAGAGAAGAAACGTGCAAATAGGAAGGAGACTGTTTCTAAGAACAGCCTGCTCGTGAAGACAAAGAAAGCTGGAGCGACCAACTCTTTGAATCCAAGAACAGTTCCAGAAAACAAGGACAATAAGTCTCATAAGAAACCTGAAAGGGTCACTAAGCCAAGGACTAAGAAAGTTCAAGAAGAGACAAAGAAACCTGCTGCCAAAGAAGGTAAAATACATTGTCTTTGAAAAGCTGGTGTGGTCTCAATTGACTGATGATGCTAAATGTTATTTCGCATAGGTGAAGAAGTTAAATCTCTGAAGCAAATGGAGAACAAAGAAAACTCTGTGAGTAAAATCTTTTTTTTTTTAAGTTCAGTGGATCAAATCACTTCTATATCTAAAAGAGACTTAACTCGAGCTTGCTCACTGCAGGGTGTTGTTGGTGCAGGAGAAGAAGTCCAGGTTTGAATGAAGAACAGAGAAGCGTTTCTTCACAACTCAATCAACTCTTTTTTTTTTTCCTTCTTTTGGTTTGAATGCTTGTTCAAGGTACATAGTTGAAACGCTTTTGCAAGTTCGGTTTGAAGACAACAAATATTTTATTTGCTTTGTTATGTTATGTAATTGTGTTAAAGTTTTTTTTTTTGTCTGCGTCTCTTCATTTGAGATGTTTTTCTTCTGCTACTTTCTGTTGAACTTTGATTATTCATAGTTATCATATTTTGGATAAAACTATTAAATCTCCAATTACTACTCAATAGTTAGTACATAAATATTGAATCATGTTACTATACATAGCTCTGATCCACGGTGTCCATTACTTTCCTGTTATTCCCTTTTGTTCTGACTGAACTACCTTGCAGCTTCTGAGTTTGCTGGCGAACTAAGGTTTGGGTCAAGAAGAAGAAGAAGAAGTATTGGGCTTTTGGTTTTCTTTTAAACTTGTATCTTCGGTACTAGCCTTTGGGCTTTATGAAATAAAAGTTTGACAAAAAAAAAAGAGCATAAAGACAAAACAAATACGTCAACTCCTAAGCGGACATGACTCAGCAAAGCTATCCCCATTTTGATACTATTAATTTAGTAATTAATTAATGGATACTAGCTCTCTCTTTTATTTACATTTACATCTAATCTGTATAGTTTTACAAATTTCCCTTTTTAATAATTAAGATTAACCTTCTTACTCCACTTAATTAGAGGAAAATTTTGAATAAGAGCGATATGCTTCTTCCTCATGATGAGTCACCATGAAGGTTATATTATGAGCAATTAAAAATGGTGAAACCTCTAGAATAATTTTTTTAAAAGTTTATGTCACAAATATAGTTTTTTTAAAAAATGATATTTTTTTTTATTTTGAAATTTTTTTAATATTTTTTTATTTTTTAAAATTTTATACCTCATATTCAAAACTTTTAAATTAATTAATCCAAAATTATAAATGCATATTTATTTTTAATAAAGTCTATTCTGATTATTATTTTTTTTGGGATAAAATATTTTTAGTTTTATTTTGATTATTATCTCAATAAAAAAATTATGGACGGTAAATAATACTAAAATAAAGGGAAATAATCAATAAATATCTAAAAATTATTAACGTTAATCAATTAGTCTCCTTATTATAAGCCAATCACGCAGTTACACACACACACACACCAATCTAGTATCCTCAAAAAGAAACGTCAAAGAGTTTCATCTTTCTCTCCGTCTCTTCTGGATCTTAAAGCAATGTACAGAGCTTTGGCGAGCAGAGCACTGAGAGCTAAGTCTCTCTGTGACAACAAATCCTCGAGCTTCCTTGCTTCTTTCACCTCTTCCAGGTTTGATCTCGTAAAGTGTTTTGGTTTTTTTAATAAGACTGTTCTTCGCCTTTTTTTCTGTTTGCATGTTTTTGCCCTGACAGTCTCAGTAATGATTTAAATCAAAAGTATATAAAAAAAGCCAAAAAACTTTAGCAAGTTGGTGTTATAAAAATCTGAGATTTGGATTTAGTCTCCTTACATCATCGAGTTTCCGCATCTGACAAGTGTGTTATGTAATGAAGAACGTGTTGTCTGGTTAGAGATCCAATGGTGATGTATGTGTGCTCTTGCAGGTTGAATCATTCTATACCGTTTGCTACCGTTGATGCTGAGGAGATATCTGGTGCTCACCCTGCTGAAGTACAGAGCTTTGGTATGTGTTCACCTCTCAGTGATTGCTCATTGCAGTCATGTCATTGTTTTCAGTCGCTGTTCTGAGATTTACTTTCGTTTGTATTTATAGTGCAGGGAAAGTGGATAGGATCTTCGAACTACAACACGCTTCTTGATCCTCTCAATGGAGAGCCCTTCATTAAAGTTGCTGAAGTGGAGGAATCTGGAGTTCAGGTGTGAAGATCCATCAAAAAGCATTAATCCTACAGCCAACTTGGTATCGGTTACAGCTCTAACTTTATGTTTCCTCTGTTGTATGGTGCAGCCGTTTATTGAGAGCTTAGCACAGTGTCCGAAACATGGTCTGCATAACCCTTTCAAATCTCCAGAGAGGTATGGTTTACTTGGGAATTTAAGAATCTTTATTAATTTAATCTATATTTCTGTTATGTTTTCTCTCATTTTGTTTCATTCAATTTACTAAAACCAATGGTCCTGCTCTCTGCAGATATCTTTTATATGGAGATATCTCGACAAAGGCAGCTCATATGCTCGCGTTGCCTAATGTAATATATGTGTTCTATTTTCTTTAATACAAAACTCAGATATCCTGAATGATTTATGTACTGACCTACTGGTTGTTTATTATTGTATACGTTATATACACTATCAGGTATCTGATTTCTTCACGAGGTTAATACAAAGGGTTGCTCCAAAGAGTTACCAGCAAGCTGCTGGAGAAGTCTTTGTCACAAGAAAGTTCTTAGAGAACTTTTGCGGCGATCAGGTACACAATTTTTATCTCTGTTGGTTCCTTGTTGTCACTTTCAAGAACTATAAACATTCATTTCTGTTTAGCTGAATCCATGAAGTTATCTTTAGAATATTTGTTTAATGATTCTGATTCACTTCTTTTTATCAGGTGCGTTTCCTGGCACGGTCTTTTGCAGTACCTGGGAATCACCTTGGGCAGCAAAGTCATGGCTACCGCTGGCCTTATGGTCCTGTAAGGCATTCTTACTAGATGCTTGTAGCTTGTAACAATTCTATTTTCTACTTTGTTTTTGAAATCATAAATTTATTTATGATGCAGGTAACAATTGTTACACCATTCAATTTTCCACTTGAGATTCCACTACTTCAGCTGATGGGAGCTTTATACATGGGTAACAAACCTCTTCTTAAAGTGGACAGCAAGGTATGTACTTATATCTCTACACATATAAAACTATTTATATTCTCCTTTTCATGATTGTTTTGAAATGTTAATTTGGATAGGTGAGCATTGTAATGGAGCAAATGATGCGGTTGCTTCACTATTGTGGTTTACCCGTTGAAGATGTTGACTTTATAAATTCCGATGGGAAGACTATGAACAAGATATTGCTAGAGGTTTGTGTTCTGGAATTCAAAAGTCTATTGTGTCCACATGTTTTTTTCTTAAAAGCTGATTCCATGTTTTGCCGGTTTTGTAATTATTTTGCAGGCGGATCCAAGGATGACACTCTTCACAGGTAGCTCGAGAGTAGCTGAAAAGTTGGCACTTGACCTCAAGGGTCGGATCAGACTTGAAGATGCTGGATTTGATTGGAAAGTCTTGGGACCAGATGTTCAAGAGGTTCCTTATTATATTATAAACTTCCTGTTTCTATTTCCATAAGTCTCTTTTGATGTGAGTGTAATCTTTGACTCGGTGTTCTAATGTTAGGTTGATTATGTTGCATGGGTCTGTGATCAAGACGCATACGCGTGCAGTGGACAGAAGTGTTCTGCACAGTCTATGCTTTTTGTGCACGAGGTTGGTTTGATCCTATTTTTTTCTGAAACTGCCTTAGAAACCTTTTGGCTACTTCCAGTTTCTAATTTGTCTTTATTCCAGAACTGGTCAAAAACTCCTCTTCTTTCCAAGTTAAAAGAACTTGCCGGAAGACGCAAGCTGGAAGACTTGACCATTGGTCCTGTCTTAACTGTAAGTTTCATAAATTTCTCCATCTGTTAAATCATCCGATGAGATTGTATTAGTAAAACCGTTTCTTTCATTATTGTTTAAAGTTCACAACTGAGGCAATGTTGGAGCACATGGAGAATCTGCTTCAGATTCCAGGCTCAAAGCTACTCTTTGGTGGGAAACCATTGAAGAACCATTCAATTCCTTCTATCTACGGAGCTTTGGAGCCCACTGCAGTTCATGTTCCCATTGAAGAAATCTTGAAGGACAGTAAAACCTACGAACTCGTCACCAAAGAAATCTTTGGACCGTTTCAGGTTATATCAAATGTCATTTTCTACCTGAATCAACTGTGTGTGCCTTGCTGAAAACTAACTTAGATTGGTTTCTGGTATCTGATGTCCAGATTGTAACGGAATACAAAAAGGATCAACTTCCTCTTGTGTTGGATGCTTTGGAGAGGATGCACGCTCATCTAACTGCAGCTGTTGTTTCAAACGACCCCATCTTCATCCAGGCAAATCTTTTCACCATAAGTCAATCTCTTCTCTCTCTTCACTCAAAGATAATGATGTAACAAATGCGTGCAGGAAGTGATAGGGAACTCGGTGAATGGGACTACATATGCTGGACTCAGAGGAAGAACAACTGGAGCTCCACAGAATCACTGGTGAGATCCCAAACTAACACCTCTCTTCCTTTATTGAAAAAAGTAAACGAGAAGGCTAAATGCTATTACAAAACACAGGTTTGGACCTGCTGGGGATCCAAGAGGAGCAGGAATAGGAACACCAGAGGCAATAAAGCTGGTGTGGTCATGCCACAGAGAGGTCATCTATGACTATGGGCCGATTCCACAAGGTTGGGAACTTCCTGCATCTACTTAAAGAGATAAATGAGCTAAAGAGAGACAGAGAGCACTTAGTTTGCTGTAGCATCGAATAAAAGTGAGTTTTGTAGCTTCGAATAAACTCTACTGGTTGTAGTTTCAGTATTGAGGAGAGGTATAACACAAACATTGAATCATGAAATAAAGTCTTGACTTAGTTAGTCAAAGGCTGAGGCTGGTTATTATTGTGAAACTCTGTTGAATCATAATGATGTTATTTATTATATTCCATTTTAGATCCGGTTTTCAATTGTCTTTGTTCAGTAATCAGCTAAAGAGAGTAGTATGAAAGTCATCTTTGTTAATTTTCTTAATGTTGGTTAAACCTATCAATCGTAAAATAGACTATTGAAAAATATTAAATTTCGTCACTATCATGGAGAAAGACAACAGCACACTCCTCCTCTATGTTCACACATACAAATCTGTGAGAACCAGTCTTGATCCTTGTGATGCTGGAAACACTCAGGAGAATCCATAAATGCAGCAGAGTGATCTCTGCAATGGAGTTTTTACTGTTGTTGTACTTTATGTCCAACAGCTTTGATGATATGAACAAGCAGTTTGTCTCCGGTTATGCCTCTGACTCGTTTTATTAGTTCGCTCCGAGAGATTCTCATGTTCTGTTATGATGTAAGCAACAATCAGAATGTGTCAAAGAAGCAAAAATGGAAGAAGAAAGACAAGACTTACTTGCTGATCTCTATAGTGTTTTTGAATGATGAATATTTGAGAAGGAGGTAAGAACTTTGATAACGCTTTGATCAGTACAGGAAATGGCATCCATGACGATCTCAATCTCCTTGCACTTCCTGCAAAAGTCAAAACAAGGAATCAAAAACAGAGAACCAATGAATAAAACAAACTCAGTTTAGTTTTTTTTTTCTTTTTTTTTGTGCTTACGGTTGAAGCTAGAGGGAGTTTTGATGCAGACAAGAAACTCAGGTAAGACATGTGTGTTCATGTGTGTACTCCACACAATATACTTCTTGGGAGAAACTAAATCATCAACACCCGAATCGAACTCTGGAGAGCTAGGACACGACTGAGTCGACCCTCGTGGAACAATCTCAGACTTGCCAAGTAACACTCTCGAAAGCAGCAAGAATCTCATCCCATCTTCTGACTCCGCAGCTGAGTCCTTCACACTAGAAGAAAAAAACACAAACAATCAATAAGACCAACGAAGCAAAACCCTTTTCAAGAATCAATCAAAGATTTTTAAAAAAAGTTTACCATTCAAGAAGAGCATTATCAGGCGAGAGATACAAGCCACGACCATAAGAACCATCGTTGTTCCTAGGCTGGCTAAACCCGTACTCCAAAACAGACTTCAACTCTGTTCTCGTGACGGCGCACCAACCGTATTTGACTCTACTCCCTCCTCCGCCGACGTGTTTCATCTCCACCGCCTCTTGAAAAACCTTGAAACTCCTGAACTTAGCACGAGACTCGACGGTGCAAAACCCGTTTCTGAGGATGGAGAGAAGCTGGCATTGGTCTCCAAGACCGGACTTACAGTTTCTGTAGATAAGATCGTAAGCTTTATCTCCTTCAAGCAACTCTATAAGACCGTGTTCATCAGCGAAAGACGGTCTTGGTTGATCATCATACGAATCACAGCTTCCAGATTCAGATATGGTTGATCGTTCTTGATCCGAATCTAAACTAGCTTGCAGTTGCAACTCGGTTCTTGCGTAATCCATTGGAACAAGAAAAGAATAGCAATACGGACACGATACTGAATCCAAATGATGAAAAATCTTTAAAGCTTTGATTGATGACAAAGGTAGAAGAACTTGAGCTCCAAGTGCGTATATATATAAAGGATAAGGAAAATATTTTACATTAATGGAAAGTTTTAGAAACCGACTTTTGTTTACTGTAATCGGCGGTGTTGCTTTTGTTTATTTCTATTTATAGCTTAAAGGTCTTTTAAATCTTAAAATAAAAAAAAAAAGAAAAACAGAACTCATTGTCCTTTTCTACGTGGAGAAAACGCAAACAAAGTTTAAACACGCACTAGTTTAATATTACAGGAAAAAACAAAAGAGATTGTCTAGTCTAGTTGTAGAAACCTAGTTAGTTTTTTTGTCAACCGCTAGCTGTTTTTTTATCTTACATGAGTCGATACCGTGTTCGAGTCAGCAAGTTGGCTGATTTGTGAAAGACGAAAATACCCTTTAGATAACGTGGGCTGGGCCCGGATTTTAGGAGAAGAAGCTGACGTAAATGAATGAATGTAACTTGCACTCCAGAAGATTAGGTTTTAGGTTTCTTTTGAGAAGCCACCATTTGTTTCTTTCTTTTAAAGTAACATAAAGCTCTCCACCCTCAATGTTTTAAGAATCCTACAAGTCCCAGGACTGCCAGTTTATGTGGTCTATTGGGTGGTTGGGAAGAATAAGTTTTAGGTCTCTTATGGCCGATCCTGGGTACAAGCCAAGGAAGCATGTACTTTCAGCTCTAATTATAATATCAAAAAAATTAATTTTTTTTTTTAAAAAATAAAATATTTAGTAGAATAGTTAGTTTATAGTTATGTTTAGTGTGTTTGTGGTGCTGGTTTCAAATGTAATCAACTTCTTTTTTTTCATTTTTATATGTAAACGGTTCAAAAAAAATTTCTGCTTCCGGTCCACATTGTCCAAGACCGGACCTACCTATGGCAATTCACAAACCAATGTTTAGTGCTAAAAGGTGACATGTGAATTGAAATTAAATTTTCATTCAGTATATATAATAAAATTGTTTGTTACCTTGGCCATGTATTCCCCCCTTGTTACTTGAAAGAATGAATGATTTATGAAATGGTAACCATGGGGTTGGTTAGTAGTAACTCCTACATGGATGTCAAGCTTATGGATAAAGAGTGAATGCATCATGCACTTGGACACTAGAATACTATAAAGCAACTATTCCTCTATAAGATCATCATTATCTAATTGTCTTTTTTCTTCCCTTACAATAATACAATGTAGCAACTGATAATAACCTCCATCAGTCTTAATGGCTCACATTTTTTCTGTTTTTTTCCCCATAGATTTAGAAGGACACAAAACTCTGTGATACAAAGATAAACCAATTGGACCATCTTTTAAATTTAGATAGGAATAGAGTTTCATTTAAAACCGAATAACCGGTTAGGGTAGATTGAGTATTGTGCAAACATCATCCCCAAAGTGATATCTATCTTCTAACACAAGGCAACGGACCTTCCTTGTCCTCTACTTTGAAACTTGTTTTTTTTTTTTGGTTAGAAATCAATCACCAGAGTTTAAGTCTGAGTCCCTGCTTCTTCTTCTTCGTCTTCTTCTTTTCCTTCTTCGTCCTCAACCTCTATGCCTAGAGACTCGTTTAGGCACTCTTGAGCTTCTTCTAGTACTGATTCATCTGCATCTGTTGCATATAATATCTTCTTAACCGCTACCACTATCTGCACATTATTGTCGTTTCCAACAAGTACATGTTATCATATTCTCAAAGAATTTTAAGTCCAAACGAAGGGAAATGCTATGACATGTACCGGAAGATCATCGAGTTCAGGAGTCTGACAGAGTATCTCTATATCCCTGAGCTTGGAGAAGTAAAAATCTCTTTCCTTTTCCAAGAGATCTACCGAGACCTTGAGATCTTCAAGCTGGTTATTGTGAAAGATAAAGTGTCATTACAGGTTCCCTTTTTCATTAACTTGAAGAAACGAGGGAGTGATTAGATGGTAATTAATTACCACCTTTGACAGAGCTTGCACTTCGGCTGATGAGTTGCTCCCACCTCCAATTGCATGTGATCTTGCTTGCTTGGGACCTAAAGTTTTGACATAGATTCAGAAAGTAAAAAAAATGGAGAGGGAAGCTATAAGATAAGAGAAGCTAATTCAAATGGAATACCAGTTGGTTTGCTGGAAGTAGTGACTGGAGGAGGATGATGCATATTGTTTGTTTGCAATGACTTTGAGACCTTACTAGATCCCTTGACGCTTTTCTCTTTGCCACCTCTTGATCTTCGTTCTACTGGATTATAATTCCTACATTGATGAAACCAGTGGAGTAAGACTTGTGCTTGATAATTACAAGAGAAGAGAAGGTAGCAAAAAGATCCATACTCGTTCATAATGCCGCCATTAATGGAATCGCAGAAACGTTTGAGCCATTGTAGAAACTCCAAGTTGTCTAGTGGTCGTCCTTTGACAAGCCTGTTGACTTCCAATGGCTAATGTATTTCCCCATTAAGACAATAACATTGTAAGCAATATGCATATGTTGAAGGTATTAGCTCACATGGGTTCATCTTACCTTAGTAATTTTCAGTTTGGTGAAGACTTCTTGCATGACTTTGTAGTTTTGTATCATCTCGTACTCGTTCTTCGCCTCAAAGTTAACCTGAAAGTAGAAATAAGCTATGAAGAAGAGGCAAACAAGAGATGCCTTTAAAATAATAAACTGACCTTGTGCATAGGCACAACTCCTGGAAAGGTCATGTCCAACATTTGACACTGAACAGCACCCGATGCAGCCTACCAAACAAACCGCAAGCCACTTAGATACAACAGTTTCAACGCCTATGAGATGCAATCAAACAAGTAATAAACATCTTAACGACCCTTAAAGCCTTTTTAACAACATCAAAGGCATAAAAGTATCAACTTGACAAATGTGGATTATTACACAACATATAAACTGTAAAACCAAAAACTGATGTATAAACACATATGAGTTTGCTTCCAGACGCTAAGCATTGAGAATCAAACACACACAGAACATCAGAGAGTCAATGTAATTGCACCAGATCACATTTCTCAAAAACCCAATCTTTATATCCCACAGACATTTATCAAAACAAAGCGTAAAGTCACGTCCTTTGTAAATCAATCTGCCATTGAAACCCACATGCAGAAACAAAGAATCAAGCTTTAACACATAAACGCATACCTCTTCGATACGGGTGAGATTGAGATGAAGACGGTCATTGATCCAACCGAGAATCTCGTTTCGTCCAACAAAGTAAGCACTGTCCATCATACCAATGTTCGTCGCCATCTTAAACGAATAAAGGAACCTCCTTTCTTCTCTCCTCTCTTCTATTGAGATGCAATGCGATGATGATCGAAAAGAAAAAGTTAAAAAGAGAATCAATGGGTTAGGTGAAACGAAACAAAACTGAAAAAGAAAGAATTTTTCTTTCTATTTATAAAATAGAAAATTTTGATTCGATCCGTTTTGGGTTTTTTTGCTTGTTTGGAAGAGAAACTGATACAGAGAAAAAGACGGTGAGCGAATGAAACTGAGAGAAAAAGTGTTAATTAATTAATTTAAAAACTTATTTTAGTCGTTACGATGTCCCTCGCGTGAACCCGTTTTTAATTTTATTTTACTTACAAGTATTGCGAAAATATTTATTTATATAATATACTTTTGCTTGGTCAAAACTCTGAAGCATAAGAAAATCTATGTTACTAAAGTAAAGGAATTCAAAATTATTAGATACACCTCATTTGATCGCTACAGAAAACTTATTATTCATTAGATTGTTGAATATTGTAAACTATACTATTAGAAAGATTAATTAAGCGTTGAAAGATTTTTATAATATTTTAAAGCCAAAGAAAAGAGGCATTTATTTTATTTTATTTTATTTTATTTTATTGTACCTGGGAAAGATGCATTAACTTCTTGGTTCGTTTCCTTACAGCTAATGTCAGTTCACAGTTATGATGACGATGCTGGTTTTGGACTGCGTAAAATGTAACGCCTTCACGTGGGGATGCCTTTGCTAAAAGAAGCAACATGTAGTAATATTATACATTTCTAAGGAAACATATACTCCCTCAGTTTCAATATAATACATATTTTAAACTTTTCACTTATATTAATAAAACATCTAATAAATTTCTAAAATTTTGTAACTGTTTTTTTCCCTATAAATTTTGATCGGTAGAAATCAAATAAGTACAATTAAATTTTTTGAAATTCACAATTAATCATTAAAATTTAATTATACATGCATTACAATATAAGAAAAAGTAAGATTTTTTTTTAAAAACATATAACTTTATAAAACAAAGAGTATACTTTAAAAAGGTTATTTGTTGCTTTACACATCTACCACGTCCGAGCATACAAATAATTTTGCTAACAAAGTAAATTAAATATGCACATGTGATTTTGGTTGCATCTTACAAACAATGAATTCTTAAAATTTATATATTTTATTAATTGAATTTCTGTTAAATATTTCTAAAAAAAAAAGAAAATTGCTAAATATTGTGAGGTATTTATTCTAAGTTTAAATATATATATATTCAATTTCTTTTCTAGTAGATATGTATATTTTTGTATCGATATTTCGTATTAAATGACTAAAATATAATTTTGGGCACTGGTGGGTAACATTGTGAAACGGAAGGATGTACATAACCAAGACGGCTTTTCTGCAGGTTAACAAATTCTTACGGAGTCATCATTTGGAAGACCTAATGGTAAAGATAACGAGTTTGTTGGTAGCAAAAAAATTATCAGTCGAATCAAATATCTATCTACCTCCATGGGTTAGGATAGTGGCTCACTGGTCTAGCTGGTACAATATCCAAGTCTCATATCTGACCTAGCATGACGCATTAGATCAATTAAAATAAAAGAAAAAACACAACAAAGTTGTCAAATTAGATTAGCTTAAACTCGTTGAAGGCATAGCATATTCCAGGCATAAGATACCGGTTACATGCTTTGATGTCATTACATAACAAATATGTAATGTATTTAACATATTATTTTGATATTAAAAATCTGTTAAGCGGTAACAACAACTTGATAATATAACCAGAGGCTTAACAAAGAGGAAAGACGTGGGCAACGATATTAAACTACAACCGGTCAGAAGGTTAGCTTTACTAGTAGACATATGTAGTATCATCAAATGCCGAGTGACCAACATATTTGGCTGATGTATCCACCTGAGGTTAGCAACAAACCATCAACAATTAAACTGTGTCTAGTGATCAACACTTAGGTTTTTGAGAGAGGTCGTACCGAGCTCACAAGCTTTTCTGTAGGCTCGTAAATTTGCCAGCAGCTGCTGGTAAGTCGTCTTCGTCCTTCTTAGCGGGCACGTACCATATAGTAACATTATGTGGCCTTAAAAGGAATGAACGCACGTACTTCTCATATACATAAGCAGCACCACTTACGGCCGGTAACACCAACCAACAAGTTAGGGCTAGCTTAGCGTATGGCCATATCGGAATCCTGACAATTAATAAACCTCGAAAGCTTTCATTATAAAAGAAGGAACTTGCACACCAAATGCAAAACATCCATAGTTTTATCTCCTTAGATTGTTTAAATTAATGCCTCATTAGACCGTGTTTAAACTCACCATTCGATGAGTCCGTAGAAAGTGAGCTCAAACAGTTTGATAAGTGAGCCATTGCTTGTCGTCTCCACCGGTCCTCGACTCTATTGCCCTCACTGATGCGTATCTAAATTAAAATATAAACTAAGGTTATGATTTTTTAAATAAAAGGCTTGAGATTTGACAATAGATGGAGAAAGTTATATTAAACTTACAGAGGATATTCATCAATTCTTGAAAAACCCTCAATTAAATGAGCAGGCAGGAGTTCGCCCTAGTTGGGTTCTCTCTCTGACACGGAATCCGAGACAGCTGCACAGCAAGTTCCTTCGCCAGAATGAAGATCTCTCGCCGGTGAAGCTTCTTTTCCTCTTAAGCACGAGACTGCTTTCTGCCGCCGCTGACGTCACGCACACTTCCGCGAAGCTTCTTGTTTGGTATCTCCCTTTGTCCCTGCAATGACTTTCCTTGTAGCTGGATCATCTGCTCCTCCTTCCCTGCCTCCTGAACCACCAGATACAGATCTACACGTGGTGTTTCCGGTGGATCCTCCAGTGCCTCCAGTTCCCCCCGATCCTCCACCGTGTCTCCTGGTTTTCCTTAAGCCACCTGCCAGTCTCCCCATAATGGCGTCTCCGTTTTGCTTCTTGCTCCGATGGAAACTTTGGCTCTCTCCAACGTCACCGCGTCCAGATCTACTAGTCATGAGCTCGCTTCCTAAACCTCATGACCCTCCTCACTTTCTC
Source organism: Moricandia moricandioides (assembly GCA_905132885.1). Classification (NCBI taxonomy): domain Eukaryota; kingdom Viridiplantae; phylum Streptophyta; class Magnoliopsida; order Brassicales; family Brassicaceae; genus Moricandia; species Moricandia moricandioides. The sequence continues at coordinate 244,718 of CAJHQQ010000182.1, forward strand.
GACCCACCGGATTTTTATCCTTCCCTCTACTGGTCCTTTATCTTTGCAGCTCCTTCGACTTGTTTGTCTGCTCGTTCGGTAACTAGTTCGTTGGTGCTTGCGTTTGAGCTTTTCAGTGGCTCACTTACTGCAGTATGCAGTTTCTTTACCGGATTTTCTCCGGCTCCTTCTAACGCTATCAGGTTCGATTTTGGCTCCTCAAACTCTTCTGCTAAAGTGTCTCAGATTTGTGGGTCTCTGTTAGCTGGGTTTGTTATAAGAAGTGATATACTCTTAGGTTGGTACTATGAAACTTGGTTTACTGTGATTGATATGCTCTTTGTGTTGGTAGATGTCCAAAGCGTCTTTCACTTGCTATGTTTTTTGAGAAGTAAGCAAAATTTCAAGGTGTTTGTGGCTTTATTCCCAAGTGGTTTAAGCTCGTTTGTCTCTATTCTCGAAGTCTCCAGTTGTAATTCTCTCACTTTGGAGCAACTCCTTACTGCAGTATGCAGTTCTTCATTGGTTTGTGCTGTAACAGTGGATGCATTGTTGTTATTTTCTCCCCATTTGTGGCAGCTGGGTAAGAAAAATGATAGCAGTTACGTCATTACATTGAACCGAAGTAGTTTGGGCTGTGATAGCCTGGTGTTTTCCTTTATGGAACCTACTTACCTCCAAAATCTTTCACTTGGTTTAGGTGATAGTTTTGCAGGGAGCATAGTGTTGTCTATGGAAGTTTTTCGTTTCATTAGTTCATGTACGAACGTGTATTCGGATACTCAAGACTTACCGATATTACAAGGTTTTATCTCCAAGATATTTGACCTTTTTGCCACTGTTGCAGAGGGTCTAGCCCTTTTGGTTGTGCAAGTTGTGATTATATCAACCAGTTTCTCTAAGCTTGTCTACAAGTTAGACTGTCAAGAATTCACTCGCCTTCTTTCAGAGAGATGGTCTTTTGGTATTCACCGGATCTTATTCGCTATTCGATCCTTTATCATTTCTTTTTGTGCTTTACATGCTCACTTTCCATGTTGTTGTATTTATGTTATGGCAAACTCTTTGGCTTGTGATGCCTTCCTATGTTGTAACACCTCCTCCTCTAATGGAGTTTAAACTTTTAAGCTAATGAAAAGTAAGGTTTGACCAAAAAAAAAAAAAAAACTTACAGAGGATAAACCAAGCTGATAATAGGTCTGCAAAAAAAAAGATCAAATTAATGAGAAAACTAAAACAAGAAAATAAGTAGGCTATGTGTTAGTTATTATTAAATGTACCCAGCGATGACGTCGACGTTCTTAAAGATGAACTTCACCAAACTTCCAAAACCGGAACTCATTTTTGCCGTCGAGTTATCTTCTTCTTCTTTTTTCTCTCGTACTCTCTTGCAACTACTTGTAACTTGTTTTAGTTTTGGTTCTTTTGTTTCTAGTACAAAAGGAGTATATAACGAACGTTGGGCTTGAGAACACGTGTCCATGACTATGAGATGAGTCAAGATAAAATGTAGCTACGTGGCTTGATTTGGAAGCCTACTAACTTAACTAGTCATGGTTGGTACTTAGTTTTATGACGGTTTTATTGTCGCTATTACTATTTGTTGACAGTTAATGGAACTGAACTCAGTATTATCAAAAATTAATTTTAAGAGAAAGAACTCAAAACATTAGTGAAACGCATCCAACTTTCTAAGTTTGTATAATAAATTTGCTTACAAAATGTTAAGAGCAGTGTTTCTATATATGTTACATATTCTCCAGATCTAAGTCCTCTTTATGAACAAGTCCTAGAGATTCTTAGGGCTTTCAGACAGATGTCTCTCTCCCTTTCCTGAAACTTTGCTTGATACAAGTTTTACATCGTTTGTCTTGTCTAAAACTTGGACTTGAATTAGTTCTTGTAACATTTTGTTTATTCCGGTTCTGTTAAGTACCATTACAATATCAAAACCAAAAACAAACAAGAAGGTGCATAGAGGACACAGCTCTCGTTACTATCGGTGAACAATGACACTAGTGAGATGGCACCAACTCTGAGGATCGATGATTGGCTTTAGTGCCTCTGCGGTTCCAGATTGGAGTTGTCTCAATGAGCTTGTGAGGGCAAAGCCGCCTCTCCCGTTTGGTTAGCTTCCTAAAGTTGTGAACCTTGAGCTTCGCAATCTCAGCTTCTTCCTCTGGACTCGTCTCTCTAACTATGACAGTTAGGCGACACTCGGGTCTTATCATCAACCCGCATTTTCCTTTTCCATGGATAGATATCCTCTTCTTGAAGAGTCCCTTCCCAACAAACGCTTCCGCTGCATCACATATCGAAAGCTTAGACACGCAAATTGTTCCTTAATCCAGCAAACATAGAAGAAACCAAGGACCAAGGATCTAGTATCAGTAGACAGTAGTACATACAAATGATGAGACGGTCAGGATCTAATCCATGGTTATGAGAAGCATTTGCTCGGGCGGCGTGGATAACCTGTATGACAATGGATTTAATATGTATCAATAGAAGGAGCTGTATTGTATTGTATGCTTCATACTCATGTCTAAGAGATTACCCGGTACACGGTATGAGAAGCTCGTTTAACTGTGACTTGCAGTTGCATTAGAGCATCTTCAACGCGCATACCACGTACTAGTGCTGCAACTAGATTAACCTTCTTAGGACTCTGAAACAAGCAGACAATATTGAGCTGGAAGCATAAAAAAAAACGAAAGCAGATTATGTGGAAAGAAGATATTGTTTGACCTGCTTAATGGCCTTGAGTACAGCCTGCACTTTCTTACGCTTTGGGATAACCTTCTGCTCTTCTTCTTTTCCAGTACCCAACAGAGCTGGAGATGACAAAGGTGATGACACAGGTTCTTCACCAGCCTTCAGTTTTCTTGAGGTTGAAATCCCCTGAAAGCATAAAAGCAGAGGTTCCTAAGGTTTACTAGAGTTGCATAGTTCCAAAAGATAATAGATATTGGCATCCCATTAGCACACTCTCACTTCCCCTATTTCAATTATCCTAAAATGTTCAAATGTGAAACTGCAGAAACATAAACCTACCAAATCATACAAGCAAGAGGAAACCCTTATTAAAAAGATTCAGAATCAGCAAATGAAGAACGGGTAAAGCTGACAAAACATTACCACTTTTTGTAGGTAATGATGCAGTGGTGTTGAGGAGTAGGTTGGTCTCAGGAGACCCTCCAAATAACCTACTTCACGAGCTGAAAACAATAAAACAAAAACTAAATCAACATCACGACACCCACTCAAGTCAAAGAAACACAAACACAACAAAACTCAACATGGGCAAAGGCAAAGCATTCACCTTTTGAAAAATGTGATTCTAAATTACGAGTTGAAGAGTAATTGACTGTAGAAACGTTACTGTTCCTCACTCTTCTCCCAACTTGACGAATTAACTGTAGATTCCTCTGCCAACCCGCCATTGTTTTCCAAGTAAAAACCTCTTCTGTAAACTCAAAGGATACAAATCAGAAAGAAAGATGAATACTTTGCTCATCTAGGGTTTATTCAATCGAAGCTAACCTGTGATGAGCGATGAGCGACTCAGAGAGAGAGAGGGAGACAGAGCTCGAGGCGGCGCAAGACGACGGTGAGACATGTTTTCGTGATTTGGGCTTTGTTTCTTAATGGGCTCAACCCGAGTTCGTTTTCTGATACTGGGTCGGATTATGTGACGCGGATCCAGCTGGTTTAAGCTGTAATTAGGAAATTTGGTTTGTTTCGGTTTGGTGTAAATCAATTAGACAAGTTGGTATGGTGATAGGCTGATTGGTAAAACGACTACTTTACTTACTTACTGACATGCCTGGGATAAATCAGGGATCCCAGATATTTTAAGGTATTTAGATTCAGATCCTTATCTAACATATCCATATTTTTATTATCTTTATTCAGATCCTAGGTTCACAGATTTTTGAGTGTTGAATATCTTTTTAAAAATTATAATATCCGACTAATATCCGAACTCAAAATCATTAAATATATAAATAATGATAATAATTAAAAATAAAAGTGTATATAATCTTTTAAATTATTTCTATATATACTTTAAAAAGTATATAATATATATATGATTATAGAAATGAAAATATAATAAATAAAACTAGATTATATATATATACATATTATTTTTAAAATAATTATCAATAAAATTTTGGATCCGGATATACGCACTAAAAAATCAAAATATCCAGATTTGGATTCGGTTTTGACGGATGCAACATTTTACTATCTAGATTCAGTCCTTTTGAATATCCAAATTTTTGGAACGGATCCGGATCGGATCTCGGATTGAATCCGGATTTCTAATAATAATTCCCAAGCCTATTTACTGACACCCTCTCCTTCAATCTTTCTGGTCTGTAAAATCGGTCCTATGTTGCCTAATATCACGTCTATGTTTCTATAATTAGATAAAATTTATTTAACACATTTAATTTGCTTGTTACACAATGGCAACTCTTGAAAGCAACAAATCAACTATATATATTTATTGACTACGCCAATAAGTATTTTTGTATTTTTTTATCGGTAAGATGTTGATTTGTTCAATCAAACAAACTATTTTATGAAATGATTATGCCATATGACTATTGTGAAATCTTTAGCCTGTATCCTTTGCTTAGGATCTTAGATTGATTGGTTCTCATAGATGAAAATTAAAACATATTGAAAAGGAATGCAAAAAAAGGACATTAAATTATGGAAAACTTATAGTTAGGAAATTTTCTAAATCCACTAAAAATATTTGAAACTTATCCCTCCGTTTTTCTTTATAAGTTTTGTATGTTTGCTCTTTGATACATGTTTTTTTCGTTTCAAAATAGATGATGTTTAATGAATTTTGGATGTTTTAAAATAGTTGATGTTTTCATATTTCAATGTAACTTTTTAACTTTATCAAAAACTGTGTAACCAATAGTAAATGTGTAGTTTATTTTGTAATTGGTTGAATAATTTTTAATTATATTTTAATTATATTTTTAGATTAAAATCAAAATTTTTAATAGATGTATATTCTGTTAAAAATTTAAGTAGAATGAGTAATATAAGTTGTTTATGCACATACTCTCTTTTTCTTTTGAGAAAGAACTTTATGCACATACTCTCACACAAACCATTACCAAAGAGCCAATATATGCAGTGATTACCGAGTAGGTTTTGTCTTGTTAAAAAATTGGGTCGACAAGACGACGACAACAATAGATATCCACTCTGTATAGGCCGTGCACAAACGAGTTGCTAATGTGAATAATGCGTGATTTCTCAAAAAAAAAAAAAAAAAAAAAAAGAGAGAGCCAAATTTACAATAGATTAATTAACTTATTGTTCTTTCTCGTATAACCATCAGACTACTGGAAAACAAACTAAATAAGAGAATCAAAAGCGTTAACAGATCATTTAAAAATGAGTTTATATTCGATTCTTATAACCAGAATGTCAAGCCTCATACTTCTTTAGAAGACATGTTTAGTTTTACTATAGATAAAAGTAGACATCCATATTTTAACAAACTCCTTAACATGAGTTGACTAGTGCATATATGAGAGTAAATTCGATCGATTTCATTAGAATATACTATCATACACATCAAATTGTAATTTGTATTACCAGCCTTTTTTTTCTAAACTGTAAATAGCATATACTATTATACAAATTTATTTTCTTTTTGCCAAGATGGCTCAGACATAAGATCTTTACTTTGTAAAATCTTTTTTTTTTCATTTATATGTATAACCAGCCTTGACAAAGATAGATACATATACGTAATTTGCGGCTTGTGGTTCTCGACGAACTTACTCCACTATACCATGCATCTAATTCGAGGTTAAATTAGCACTTAGCCTCTAATTAATTAATAACTATACTAGCTTCTTAATATTTCAAACGATCACTTATATGCCTTATGGAATTTCAATGAATTGTGTGTGTTATACGAGTTCTACAAACTAAAATTTATCGTTAAGTTATTTAACTTACATATAATTTTTTTTTAAATGAACTTGCATATTTAAAGCTGTTGTTATTGATCTTTGTGAAGTGGGCACATAAAAAAATTAGAAAAAGTACGATTTTTTTCATATGATTATATTATAGTTGCTTATAGCTATATGGTCACGATATTATGTGTTGATAGTTAGTAGATCATATCTTGCCGAACCTAGCACCCGTATGTCGTATTAGCGTCCGACCATCCTCATTGAGAATAAGCCAACAAGCTATCTTTTCCTAACTATCAATGAAACTTTGTTTGTCTTTTTGATTGCTATTTATAGGTGTATATAGTTATATACAAGATAAACTTTTTTCGTATTTAAAAAAAATGAAAGCATGTGTAGTGATCTTTTATTTTATTTTTAGTTCAGCTCATATTTGTTAGTGATTGCAAGCTCGACGCAAAATAAACCAGTGGTGGAAACCAATATGTAAAGGGTATATAACCAGTGTATTCTACCATCAAAACATATTCGCTATTAACCCATAGGTAAGCAAGGGCTACGAGTTTTTTTACACAACGCAATATAGTATATACGTATTAAAAAGTATATATATATAAATATATATACGTATGAACTCTCTTTTTTGGGAACTTGAAAATCAATAACTACTATTCTCAATAATGTGAACAAATTCAAATGAAAATTGACTTGTAATCATCGAGCTCATAACTGCAAATATAGTCAACTATGAGCTCCCCCGCTAATATCATGCCACGTTCAAAATTCTATCACGTAAGACCTACATCAAGATCGTATGGTCCCATACAAAATGCCTCTCCATAATAATAATTCAATCCCCAATAATTCGTTACTCGCATAAAAAAATACATTTAGTAGGAGAGTATCATCAAATTCAATTTTAAAATACACCTCCCATTATGTATCGAGTAAATTCGAATCGAAAGATTTCGTACCTTAGAGATTATCGTTGTGATCTTCGTTCTACCATCGACACGTGTGAACCTGCACGATTTTGTACAAAAAGTAGAGTAGCGAAAGAGCATCCTCAATCGAAATTCTTAGTGTCATGTTCTTAAAAAAAAAAGAAATATATATATATATATATATATATATAATTATTTGATTGTTGAGTTTTTAATTTTATGGGAGATCTAATTTAAGTATTTTTACAAAAATATTTTAGATTGAAATTTTTGTAAAGTTGAAAACTTAATTAAACAATAATATCAATATATATATATATATATATATATATATATATATTGAAAATTTGCAGGTATAAAATTTTTATTGGGGTTGCTCTAAGTGATTCGCATCAGTATGAAGACAAGTGGCATATAACTCATTAGAAAGAGGGGGGGGACAGAGTAGCAATACGATAAAATATTGCTTTTGAGGTGGGACCCAGAAAATACCTAACTCTTATTTGAGTATTTTGTTCTGTCGTATTGTGCAAAACATGTCTTGTCCGAGATCCTTCGCTTTCCACATTGGGAGAAGGCAAAGTGTTCTGATCTGTACCGTACACGTTCATGCTTCCGATCTTTATAGATTGCGTGGCGACTGAAGCGGGATGGTATTTAATCTTAATCGCCCGGTGTGTTTGTTATGAGTGGTGGAAGCATGGCTTCAAAGTTTTAAGAAAGTGATAGAAGAATATAAAATTTGATATACATTTCACATTTGAAATCGAATTTACGATAAACTTTTACAGTGTCAATCAATCCAAACTTGTTTAGGTTTTAATCTGTCCAACGGGGTATCTGTGTCTTAATCCCTTTATGAAAGTTTTGTGTAGTACTAAGCAAGAAGATCTAGGCTCTTCTGTATTCGATATATAGTTTGTATTTAACTGCTAACTTGCATGAATTTTATTGCCGAGTGACATGTTTACTCTATGATTATTGACGAAATTTCAATTTTAGCACAAATTTGATATTATTTTTCAAATTTATTTTTAATGAATTATTATTTTTAAAAATATCTTTAAATTTATAATGAAAATAGACTTAATTATTTTTTTCTAAACATTTTAAAAAAAATAGAAATTCAACTCCACCCCTTTAATACTAAACTTTAAACAATAATCACTTAAGTGTAAATTCAAATATTAATACGTTTTTGATTGAAAGTATTTAGAAAAAAATGTATTTAACTTATGGTATTCTTATCAACTTGTCATGATTATTTGGGCGTTTTACCAAATAATACTTATGTTAGTTTCAGATAATTGAATATTAACTAGCATGTCATTTTTAGACGGCTAAAATCAATGTATGAATGTGAGGTGGCTTGATTCTTTTTTCTCGTTAAATTAGACATTTATCATTCGAAGATGTATACAGCAACATGTCTTTTTCTACTCAGAAGTACAAAGAAACTAGATGATTCTCTCATTTTAAGCACCAAAAAACTATACATTTTGAACATCTTTTAGCTACGGTGTCCATATATTCTAAACTGATTCAAAATCCAACGGAACCAATCTGGATCGCTGCGTAGATTCTTCCTTAAAATGTGTACGTACCAAATAACCAATACTAATGACGTACGTGGTTAGTCTTCACGAGCCGACATCGAAACTTTGAAAGTGATAATTTCTAATACCCTAAGGAAAACGACACCATATACTAGGAAAGATAGGTTAGATATGTTAAGTCAAATGTTTAGGTTAAGTATAAGATTTAGTAGATCAGATTACGATTCGTTAAATCATTCTTAAAAATGAATAAGTTTATGTTGGCATAGGCTTAGTGGCTTAGCCAAGTCCAATAGTTATAAACCCATGTGTATAGCTTCGGTGTCATGCATACACATAACAAATTCTTTAACAAAATAATTACAACGGGGTTATACTATATTTACTGGACTACTTAAGTCCTAAACTTCCATATTAAGATTTGAGTCAAGTAAATCAATTTAAACACTATGCAGTATGGACATTATATATTCCTGAAGTCTCCAATCACGATATGAATTAATACAGGGAAAGGCATATACAATCACAAAATAATATTTCCTTGTTGGAGCTAATATGTTTACCAACCTTTAACTCGGAATTTGAAAGCCTTCATCGTATTAGAATTTAATTTATATTTATCTTAGTGAAAATATCTAACCTATATATAGAGTAGTCTAGAAGATTTATTAGTCTGAATTGCCAAAACTATCATTAATGATTTTGACTTATGCAATCTTAAACGGAAGATCCGTGCCATTTTAAAATCAGTGGATGCAAGTTGGATCGGAAAGTTTAATACTCCTACTTTCATAGATTTGTGTTTGCCTTGCACTTTGAATGGGTCAAAATTACTAAGGTCATGTAGTTAATGATGCTTAGAGCAGATTTTCTAGCTCGCAAAATGGGCGGTAGCTGCATTATGTGTCATTCTGATTATTTCTGAATCCTTTAGATTTATTTCTTATAAAAGTAATTCCATAAAATAGAAAACAATTAAGCATGTTTATATCCTTTATTAGAACAATCAGAAGTATTGATATTGGTTTTAAAAAGTGGATTGTACCCTAATGCTGATCAGAGTCTTTGATTTATTACTAGCAGTTTAATTATCGGCACTTTGACAAATTTATTTCACCCGTAAAATGGCAATATTTGTTCCTGAGAAATACATCGACAAGATCACCGTAACGCCTCTGATTAAGTCTCAAAATCATTGTTCCATGAATTGACGATGGGTCCAATACTCATTGGAGTATTATGTATTTAAAACGAAACTTTCCTGATTTTTCTCTCTAGATTCTGGCAGAGCCATATTAAACCCTTAAATTTTGGGGTTAAAATATTGAACCCTAAGTTTTGTGCTGATATTTTAAACCCTAAGTTAACCTACCAATTATTTAGTTAGATAGCGTATAAAATAATATATGATCTGCATCCAAAAGACGACGGTAGTCGTTGACTTGTTCAATATATATCAAATGTTAACCTTCTGGAAACTGTAGGAAACATCGTAGGAACTTACAGATTAATTGTATATAAATATTGTGGCGGTAACGGTGAACTAGTATTTTACATTAGTTTGTTACTACGTATAAATGAAACTCGAACACATGTGCATTTATAAGTTAGCACAGTCCTATAAATAATAGATATTGATAAAATAAAGTACTGCATAAGTAGGTATCTATGTGGCATATAGTCAAGGTAAAGTTGATGTATGAACCCCGAAGATGAGTAAATAAGAAGGTATGGGCGGGTACATCCAGTGCCGGCTTAATACTAAGGCATGCAATGCAATGCAATGGTCATAGGGCATACTCAAAATCCGGTGATATTAGGGGCCAGATTTTTTAACCACATGTATACTATTGGTTAAACTATAAACTATACCATACAAATAATTACATAAGTTTTTTATTTTAGAATAAATTAGAAATAAATAAAATCAGCTCGTTAGTTAGTTTTTTAAATATTTTTTAAAGTTAATTTTAATTAATTAATTATAATTTTGTTATTAAATATAATTATAAATTTAGAAGAATAAAACTTGCCCCATGGCATTAAATGACAGTGAACCGGCCCTAGTACATCGCGAAGGACGTGATGTTTACGGGGATTTTTTTTTGGTGCAAAAAAAATTGTTGACGGTGGGATTAATTAATTTATGGGGATTTTTTATCCTAATCATTTCTTATTTTTTGTGAAAAACATTATATTTCAGAACTTAATACTAAAGTGCATAAATAAATATATTTTCTATTTATTTTAGAAGCTCAAGGCACGTCGGTAGAAATTATAATTTTAGAAGCTCAATGCATGCACACGTCCACGACGTGCTCCGCAACATTCCTCTTGTTTCTTGTAAAGATTTTAGTTTATCAAAACATTTGCTCTCTTTTTTTGATAAATCATAGATCGATGTATCTAAGAAAGTAAGATAGCTTAGATTTTAGCTTTTTGTAAACCAAAATGTTTTCCCTGATATAGTAGTATTTTCGATAGTTAATCAGAAAACGCGTTAATTACTGTAAACTTTCATTTGGTAGTGGTAAGAATAACTAAGCATAGTATATATAAAATTACAGATGCAATTAAAAGGTTTATTGGGCAAAGTGTGAGTGGAAGATTGCCGTATTAATATATAGGTCTATATAGCAAGCCCGAAATGTTATAGACATTTTCACGAGTCATATTTATTTCTCAAGTTGGTTTAAATTTAAAGATGAGGTGCACTGGTTTCCGTAAAGCTTTACTATGAGAGTTAATATGACCATAAGAAGTCAACTAGAGAAGATCAAGTCTACTTGGTCGGTAAATTTAGTCTTAAGGATTCGGTTACATACTTACAGTTGTGTAAAACATTAATTATACAACTATTTGATTTCGAGGTTTGCTCCAGTAATTTATTTGTTTTGAATTTACCAGTTTATTTTTAACGAGAATTTGCTCACATCTAATAAATTGGACACATAATAGTATACTAACCAAAAATACACCATATTACCCCATAAGTTTTTTTTAAACTACTTTTTATTCATCTTTCTTCTTCTTACCCCATAAGTTATGGACATTTGATGGGTCGACAATTCAATGGATGTATTCACAAAAAGGGAGGTGACATTAAATTAGGGCTGCGTGGTGTAAGTTGATAAAATTTGGAAATCGATGAATATATTTTTTACAAAAATTAGAACAATGAAATGTATATCCGTATATGCATTCTTTTATGCTAGTTACAAGATGTCGTCGATGCAAATCGTCGACTATGTTAAACACTTTAGGCAGTACAGTTATTTTTAATATGTCAAAGGACCAAGGTAATACTCAATTTTAAAAGTTTTGAAAGTGATATATGTATCAACTAGCGAAAAAAATATTTAAAATTATTAATTATTTATTTGTAGTATCGAAAAAGAGTTCCTCCAAAATCAAATACTTCACGCCAAGAAAATCAAATACTTATGTTATGTAGTTAATAGATCAACCGGAAAATACTTTCGCGCAGATGCTACATTATGGGTTCAGCATAGCAAATTTATTGAATAGAGCAAAGAACCACTATTATAAGCTACAGTATTTATCTGATAAATAAAACTTCACAAGTTATATAAAAATATTAGCTTTTTTTCCTCTCCTTGTCTTCTTTCGGTGCCACCTCCTTTACCTCATACATCATGCATTTATCAGCACCACACGGTTTTGAATGTCTGATATGTATTCACAGACACATGCATGAATGTGATATCCATATCAACATATAAGTATATAAATATATCTATGTGTACTTGTCAAAATTTCGTTGATCCGTAAATGTCCGTGTAGATCTCGATCTCAATGGTTAAAAATAACTACAACATATTCATCACAAAAATATTTTCATATATTGAGATTGGTGTGATAGATTAACACAACTAAACTCGACCAAGATTAGTATAAGTTGCATGGTGTACGTTGTTTATTGTGTGTTAATCTTTGATTTTGTTTATATGTTTTAATACTAGTAAAATATATTATTCTCTCTGTTTCATTATAAATGTCACTTTAAATTTTTGCACACGGATTAAGAAAACAATTAATTTTGCATATTTTCTATATAAAAACACAATTACCAATACACCTAACCATATTTTAACTAATAAAAAAATAAACTATACTGTAAAATTAATAAATTTTGCATTGAAAGTCGAAAACGACACTTATTTTGTAACAAAAAAACTTCTCTAAAACGACAATTAATATGAAACGGAGGGAGTATAACTTAAGAAAACATAATCAGTAATTTATCTCTTTTATCCAAAATTAAATTTTAAAATATAAACAAAAACGAAATAGGATATATATATATATATATATATATGAAACTAATTACAGTCTACTGTTTTGTAGTTGTGTCATAGTTTATCTGATATCAAATTGGAGTATATAAGAAGGTTATAGATGATAAAAAAAACGGAAAGCAGATTTTTTACAACATATAAATTCATTTTTGATTTGTTTGTTTTAAATTAGTAAAGGCAAAATGTGTTTGAAACCTTGGAAGTCCAATAATTCAGAAGAAAAAGAACCGTGCAAGTCCATAGAAGGAGAGAGATAGAAGGAGGCTGACTTTGGAGAGAAAGAGAGTAAATGCATTTTGTTGTACATGTTGACTCTTTGAAAGCAAAGCCAAAGCCGCTTCATTATTGTTGCTTTTCATTCCATTAATTTAATAATCACGTTCTAATTAACTCATCTTTGCTCTCTTATCTATTTACTCACTTTTCCTATATATATAACCAACATCTCTCTCCACTTCTTCAGACAAAAAACAAACTCATTTGGACTTTCTTTGTCTTCATCCTCAAAATTTCGAAAATCTTATAAGAAAAAAACCTTTTTAAAAATTCGAATTTTCTTGCCCTAAACAATATACTTTCATACTGAAAGGAGAAAAAAAATGGGAAGACCACCTTGTTGTGAAAAGACTGGAGTGAAGAAAGGGCCATGGACACCAGAGGAAGACATCATCCTGGTTACTTACATTCAGGAACACGGTCCTGGAAACTGGAGATATGTCCCAACGAACACAGGTTAGTCTTTGTTATTTCTTGATCAATTACTACTAGTTAGTTGTTTAATTTAACATTTAATCCTTTTTTTTTATTTTTGAATTTTATCTGAGGGTTTATGAATTATATTTTTCTGTGCCTTGGTTGGTATGATCATTAAAGATGAGTGAATTAAATAGCCTAAAGTTATTTCACCTACTCTTTCGACCACACATCTCTAGTTACCATTATATCACTTTTTCCTTAATTTATTTGTGTTAAAATCTATTTAATCTGGTGTTTTAGGTCTAAGGAGATGTAGCAAGAGCTGCAGACTGAGATGGACTAATTATCTTCGACCCGGTATTAAGCGTGGAAATTTCACTGAGCATGAAGAAAAGATGATTGTTCATCTTCAAGCCCTTTTAGGCAACAGGTATATTACACATGCACATAATCTATATGTAACCAAAAAGGCTCTAATTAGGTGTGTGTGTGTGTGTGTGTGTGTATATGTATATAATAAGATCTAAACATATGTTTCTTTGTGTATAGATGGGCAGCCATAGCATCATACCTTCCAGAAAGGACAGACAATGATATAAAGAACTATTGGAACACTCACTTGAAGAAGAGGCTGAAGAAGATAAATGAATCTGGTGGAGAAGATAATGATGGATTCTCTTCATCAACCACTATTTCACAAAAGCAACATCAAAGCTCAAACAAAGGTCAATGGGAGAGAAGACTCCAGACAGATATCAACATGGCCAAGCAAGCTCTTTGTGAGGCTTTGTCATTAGATAAAAAAACATCATCAACACTTTCTCCATCATCTCTACTTGACCGTTGTTATGATCCGTCCTCTTCTTCTTCCTCTACCACAACCACCACTACAAGCAACACTACTAATCCATATCCATCAGGGGTATATGCGTCAAGTGCTGAGAACATCGCTCGGCTGCTTCAAGATTTCATGAAAGATACACCAAAAGCATTAACATTAACATCCACATCCCCGGTTTCAGAGACCGGACCACTTGCCTCAGCAACTTCCAAAGAAGGTGGAGACAGATTTGAACAATCTTTCTTTGGCTTCAACTCCATGGAAGAAACTCAAAATTTGACTAAGGAGACAAGCTTCTTCAACGACCAAGAGAGCAAACCGGCAATAACAATGGACCAAGATTCTGGTTTGATATCGCAAGGATCTTTGTCTTTGTTGGAGAAATGGTTATTTGATGAGAACATAGTTGGAATGTCATTAGGACAAGAAGTGATGTTCTAGGACGAAATCAAAGGACTTAATTAGTTATGAGTTATAACAAATATTATAGAGTTATAACCTATAATATATATATATGCTTATTATTGCATCAGGGTTTTAGAGTCTTTAGTAGCTTTTAGCTCTACAACACTCTTCTTCCCTTTTGGTGATATAATCTTTCTTACTTTCTTTTTTTTGCTTTTCAATTGTATGTTTCTGAACGTAACATAAAGGGGTTATCATCTTTATCAGTGTAATGTGTTTGTACTTTGTGGCGCATATGGTTATGTATACCAATGTTTTTTTTTTTAAAATGTGTCTGGTTTAATTGATCTTATGTATGTATTATTGATATACCTAACACAAGAAATCATCGTTTGTACAGATTTCGTTTTATAATTTCTTTCTCAGCAAAGGAAAATCTAGAGTTTTAAACCAAAATTATGCTTTGAAAATCTAATTAGCACACAATTTAATATGTTTTTGTTTGAGTTTGTTCAATCAGAATTTGGATTTAGCTTTCGTTTGATTACTATTAATTGGTCTGATTTAGTTTGTTTGCGATATTAATCAACTTTTAAATCTTTATTTAAAAAAAAATTGGTTAGATTCAATAAAGGCTTTTTAAACTGAAAATTAAAACATCTACTAAGCTCATTTCAATCTTCAAAATGGGATCATGTGTTGTTAATTCAGTTTCTCTTCCTATATAATAATAAATATATGAAAGAAATAAAACAACATATTTATCAAAAGTTCCCCTTTCAAAATCAATCATAACTCCTGAAGACAAATTGTCATTTACTGGTAGTACTAATATAAAAAAAAAAGAGTTTACCTACTGGAGTTATACTAACATTATTATTATATTTTTATTTTTATTTACGCATTATAATTGTGATAGTGTCTTGACGACTTAAGGTGTGACAATGAAGATTTGCAGTTGACCTAAACATTATTCATCTCACCTAAAAACCAGGCGATTTCACGGAAGAAAAATGCTCTTTTTTGTTTTGTTTTATAAAGTATAAAAATCCTTTTTAAAGGAAAAGCCACAGATTCGATTTTAAAACATTTAGAAATACTTCAAGAATATTAGTAGAAACGCTTTGAGAGTTTGGTATGAAGATTTTACTAAATTTGTAAAATAAACATAAAATGGAGTGTTTGGATACTTTTTCGCCATATAATCCAGCATCTTACAAGCAGTGTTGTAATGAAAGTATGGCACAGATACATAATCAAACAACCCATACCTACATAATTTATTGTTTAATGATAAATGAGTTGTGGCTTTATTATAGTGACATTATTGTGTTAATATCCGATTTGAAACCCACCTAATTTAGAGGGCGTGTGGTTAATAAAATAAGTGAAACAGAAAAATCAAGAGCCAAGAGGAATGCACAAGTAGACATATCTAATACGTATACAGTATGCGTTCAATAAATATAGGAGGCAAAATCTAGTGGTGGAAAGAACTTTGAAAATATACAAATAAAAGAAACTTTATGTAAAACAAAAAAAAAGAGAAAATAGTATTAAATGCTAGCATGTGAATGGTTTGACCTTTGCCTATGAAACTCTGGCGTTCAGATACTCATTTGGTTTGGTTTGAATCTACTGAGAGCTAATTTTTTTTTTTTTTGTTTCATTTGAGTATTTATAAATTCTAGTTCAAATATTTATTGTTTGGTTTGGGTTTAGATAGATGCTTAAATTATTAAAAAAATAAAAAACTAAATATACATTACTTCAAAAAAAAGTCACATACAACATATAAATTTAAATAACTTATGAGTTATGATTAAATATCTAAAATGAATATAAAAATTATTTTAGTTTGGATGTTTGATTGAAAAATAATTATGTATTTCAGATAATTCCGATGTTTTAAGACTTATGATTATTTGACTATGTTGGGTAACTTTTGAATATTTTCATATACTTTAGATAATTTATACATATTAAATGTAAAATAATTAATATATTTAAATATATAATTGTGATTCAGATATTTTCATGTATTCAAAATATTTAAGTTTGGATCAGGAATTCTAATTTTTAAATTTTGAGTCGTTGCCAGTGTCCATCCTAGTTTGATGATAATTTATATATTGGGTTTGGTTGGGTTTGTTGGATCTGATATTTTATGAAAAAGTGATCAAGTTGGTTATAACTCATTATGTTTCTCAAATTTTTTTTCTGAAAATACTAACTAATTTATAGACAAAAAGATCAATGATTATTTACTACAGCGTTTATGCAAAAGCTTAAGGAATTGATTGGGTAGCTTCATATAACATGGACGAACCCGGTGAACAAGGCAGGCACTGATCAAACATTCGATGTTCACTAGAAACAACATTGGCTGGTTAAAATCTAATTATGACGCATCTTACACACACCAGAGATATTCATATGGAGGATGGACTACATGCATTTTGTCTGTGTAGAGAATGGTTGGAAATGAATTATGTGTTTACAGTTATAAGAGAGGCCTTTACAAGTGCATATATACAAAGGAGAACAGAAGATGCAAATGGCACAGTATAGAGATTATATATGTTGAATATACTAAGATAATTTTTCAAGTGTACGTGTATGCATAAGCATATGTACAAGCTTTCTTTTCTCGTCTGTAAGAACAGAGACAGAGAAATTTCCCTTCTTTTACTTTACTCAGTTTTCGTGTTTTGCTCAGAACAAGATCCATAAACAACAAACAGCTACTACAGACAGCGAAAGAGAGACCAAAGTCATAGATGGTGATATTTTAGTTTCTTTAATCAATGCTCAGGAATATAATCATTGTGGTGAAGCCTCAGGTTGGTGTTGTGGATTTGATATCAGCTCAGGTGCTACAGCAAAGTGCAATCCTCCTCTGCCAGCCCCGTTGTGTAGCATAAAAGCAACTTCTGCAGCGGCCAGAGCGGCTGCTTCCTGGTATTCCCAAACACAAAACATGAGCAAACATAATAAGCTTAAATGTTTTGCAAAGATATAGATAGATACCTGTCTTTGTCTTCGGCGTTGTAATATACTGATGGCCCAAGCCATGATGTAACAGGGGAGGAGAAAAGCAGCAGCACGAAGCATGAAAAGCTGACAAGCAAGACAAAAAAGAATTAAAGTGTTACCACAAGAAACCATCATGTAAAGGACTATGAGTAAGAGATTTTGCTTACAAAGAAGAAAGCTGATGGATCATCTTCTTCGTCGTCTGAGTTGTTGTTTGAAAGGTTCATAGCGTGTCGTAGCAGTAAAAGCGCCATTAACTGTCATTTTAACTGTTAATAAGGTTCCCATCTTTTCAAAAAAGAGATCATAATATATAAAGCTATAGATATGGGACTTACGATAAGAGCAGCGGAGCGAAGAAAAGCAGCTCCACCAGAGTTTGAATCAGCATATTCATCATACTCTGGATCAAAGAAACGGCGCTCTGCAGCCGCCATTGCAAAAATGCGAGGGTCGTTGAAGTCTAAAGGAACACCATTACCCCAATCTTCACTGCACACACACACAAATAGTAATGAAACATGAGTAACGTGTCTTGAATAAAATAATGTTGTGCTATATGGAAATTCTGATATAAAGAGATTCATAAAAAGTTACCCAATATCGATTACAGTATCATCAGCAGGAGGAGGAGGTGGAGCTGTGTAGCCAGGTTGGTAAGACTGTTTCCATCAAAAGGGAGATGAAACAATAGTCAATATACACACATAAAAACTTGCAATGAAAAGGATTATACATGTCAATGATTAGAAGTATAACCTTGTGGCATATTTCACAGGTGGTATCCCCTTTCTCATTACACCAACGCTGAACACACTTCCTATGAGCATACTGTACACACACACACAATAGTAAAACCAAAACAAAAATCAGTTTCCAGCTGTAATTATTTATATACCAAAAGAAGAATTGAGACTACAAAAACAGAATCATAATTCACCTTCAAGCTGCCGCTACAAGAACATGGAGACTCGAGGTTCTTAACAGAATCCTCATCTTGGCATATACGACATTCAACAGATTGGATAAGCGGTTCCTCTTCATCTTGTTCCCTTTCTTCTTCTTCTAAATACACAGTTTTAGTAGAAGAAAGGCTTGTGGTGGCTTGAGCTCTGGAACATTCTCCAGAAGATTCGATAGATCCTCTGTCTGAATTAAGGTGATCATCAGATGTTACGAGACGGTCGGTACATGAACTCAGATGATCTGACATCTCTACCCTCAAAATGCGACAAAAACAACGTTCACCTGTTAGAACAATCAAAGCATCATAGTTTAGATAAGACAATCAAATTCATATCTTTCAATCGGAAAATGTCTTGATTAAACGAATAGGATCTTAATTAAATTAGTCCTTCCTTCGATGATTCGATCGAAATTCAGAAACGAAACCCTAAAAAAATCAAAATTCCCAAATCGCAGAAACGAACAACCGTAACCCTAGAAAGATCTTACCTTTGGAATCGTAGAAAGAAGGGGAAAAGAAGAAGAAGAAGAAGAAGAAGAAGAGGCTCTCTTTCGATTTTCTTTGAAGGTCTCAAACGAAACTCGGGACAAAATGTGTGTTTCTTTGTTTTTTTCTTTTTCTTTTGATGATGTTCTGTCTGAATGATTCAAGATATTAATAAAGTACATTAAAAAAATCTAGAAGCGCGTGTATAAATGTATCTATACATATCACATATGTATGGCAAGGTTTACGGTTTGTCCGTTAAAAGATATGTTGGAGAATACTATAGAATCTTCTAAACCAAACGGTAACGGAGCTTTTTTTTTTGTACAAATATTTTTTATTGTTAGATTTTTAAAGATAAAAATTCATTATTTTATCCTATTTTATCTTTAGTAAAAATCTAATAAATAGCTCGTTTTAAAATAAAAATTTAATGCAAAGTGCATAAAGTAAAAAATGTTTTTCTTTAAATAGGATAGAGTTCATTATTTTTAGAAATTCAGGATTGAGGTGTTGATATGGTATTGCAAGATTGACTATATGCACTTTGTAATTTTATTTCAAATTCGAGCAATATTGTTAGTTGTTGAAATATTAAGACGTTACATTAATTTCAAGAGATGTAGTTTGACTTTGACAAGTTCTCTTTGGCAAAAATGTGATTGAACAAGAAGAAAAATATAAGGACGTCCAAAGTCTTGGAGGTGTCCAACGGGCTGAACACTCTTAAAAGTTCTCTTTAAAATAGGTTTAAAGATTCCCATATTATTCTTCTAATTATTAAAATAGTTATACTGATTGGAATGCTATTTATATTCAAGAACTCTTATTATAACAACTTTTTATTCAATATAAAATGTGTGCATGATAATTCTCTATGGTATCATTAGAATCCAACATCCGACATAAATGCATGTCAATTATACTTTTTGATTTTTACATATAACGTTTGTATAGATACGCAAGATAAGAAGACTAAGTTAAAAAACCATATTTTGAAACATCCAATGTACACATATTGTGATTTTTAAAACAAACAATTTATTGTTGTATAGTTTTTTTGTTTTAATAATATACTAAGCATTTTTTACCATGTCCATGTGTACGTAATCAACTGCCATTTCCTCTCGCTTTTGAATTTTTGGAAAAGCACAAGTTTTCGCTAGAAACACTATTCTCTAATTCTATTGTCAATGAATATACTCAAATGAGGCTCTAATGCTGTTTAAGATAATGTTTTTTTTGAGTTCTGATTAAACTTATTGTTTTGTCAACTTGTTTCTCTATTTTTTTCCAAACAATATTATCGTTTATATCAATGAATTTCACATTCAAATAAATAGAATATAAAGGAGGGCAATGGCAAAGACAAAGATAAAGTCTTTTACATTATTACTACGGTGAAAACAAGTAAAAAAAAACTCTCTGTTTTTAAAAAAAAATATTTTAGACAAAAATTATTATAAATATTTTGATGTACTTTATTAAATAATAATTATCAATTGTAATTTTTTTTAAATTAATTGTGATTATTGAATTTAATTAATTAAAATTGATGAAAAATTGTTAATCACAAAAAATAATATATTTACTATCAAATGTTGTTCGGTGGATTTATAATAAAAATTTATACTGTTAAGTAATATGTGCGAAATTTTTAAAACATGGATTAAAAAGGAGAGATTAATAAGTTAGGAAACGGACCGAACCGGTTCGCTTCAATCAAAAACCAATGAGTACATATAAAGAAGCCGTTTAGTTGATGACAGTAAACCTAAAGCATAAACCCTAGCCATCATAGAAAGAGAAAGGCGAAAGCTTCAAGCTTAAAACAATGGCGGAGCAACAAGAGATCGTCAATACCGTGTCGGCTGAAGTGAATCCAGACTCAAAATCAGAGATGGAAGTCGAAGCCGCGGCTCCGAAAGCCGAGACCGGCGATGAGAAGCGTGAGAGAGAGCAGACGGAGGATGGAGGCGAATCTAAGAAGCAGAAGGTGGGAGAGGAAGACAAGTCTAACGGTCCGGTGAAGCTTGGTCCAAAGGAGTTTGTCACTTCCGTGGCGATGTTCGACTACTTTACCAAGTTTATGCACTTTTGGCCAACTGATCTCGATGTCAACAAGGTATGTCTGTTTACTCTGCTTACTGTACTTTTGGCTTTGTAATTGTTAAAGTTTTGATTTTTATGTATTGGGCTTAATCGATTTGTTTTATTCAATGTCGTGCTCTGTAGTTAAACTGAATCCGCTTGTGAAGTTGGTTCCTTTGCAGATGCTGTTGTTGTTATTTTGATCACTGCTCGAATATTTATTGCAATAAAAGTTGTGTTTCTTTACCGATTGTATGATTGTGTTTGTATTTAGAAACTTTGATTTGTTTATAAATGATTGTGGCTTGATAGTGGCTTGTTGTGTCTGGAATGATAAAGTCTTAATGTCTTTTGGTGGATCATAGAAGATTGAAGTGACAGTTGTTGCTGTTTCTTTTGGAGCTTCTAAATTAACTTGTTGGACTCACTGGTTTATGTTTTTGACTGTACATTTCAGTATGAGCAAATGGTCTTGCTAGATCTGATCAAGAAGGGCCATTCTGAGCCTGACAAGAAGATTGGGGGAGGGATCAAAGCCTTCCAAGTGAGAACCCACCCAATGTGGAAAAGCCGATGCTTCTTTCTTGTTAGGGAAGACGACAGTGCTGACGATTTCAGCTTCAGGAAGTGCGTTGATCAGATCCTCCCGTTGCCTGAAAACATGAAAACTTCTGGATCTAGCGGCAATGGACATGGTGGTGGTGGAAGAAGAGGCGGTCGTGGTGGTGGCAGAGGAGGGAGATTCAGAAGATGAATTTGCTTGCTGATGGCTCTTGTTGCCTTGCTAAAGAACGAAATTTTGGAGAGTTATGTTGCTAAAAACTTATTCAGTTATGTTCTTGTCGGATGCTAATGTTATTCTGTCTGCTTGTCTCTACGTTCACTACATAGAATAGCATCAACCAATTTTGTTGGGCCTTTATGTGGCTTTTTATCGTATTGGTTTTCCTTACTTGCAACACCTCTTCTCCTCCTAAGCTACGTCGTTTTCACCAAAGTGAAGTAGTAGTGTGTACTTACTAATTAGATTGTACTAATTAAGTAATTAGTGATCTAACAACAGAATCTGAAAATGTTAAAGGTGTCCTCTCCTTTTTAAAGAAAAATAAAAAATACAAAGAAACCAAAGATTGGAGAGTTTCAATTTCCAAAGGAAAAAAGTCTACACAATCAAATCCAAAGATAAATTGGATATTTAAAAATAAAATAAAAAGGAAGGGTAGAAGAGAAACCTGACACGCTGACGCTCTGAGCTCAGAAGTCTTAAACTAGGTTCCAATCTCCTATGTCCCTTATATGTTCCCTTGTATTTCGCTAACTATAAAATTATTTATTTTGGCCCATAAGCCCAACATATACCTTAATTCAACCCCTTTATTTCTTGTTATTGGGCCATCGTCTGCCTAGCGTCTGATAGTATGGCCCATATTTCACTACACAACTCATTCACCGACTCGCTGGCTTAAGATTTCTATCATCTTCGTTTAATAGCCCGGCCCATTTCTATATTTACATAAATTTATATAAAAATGGGCTAAAGTTAACCCAGCCTACAACATTTTATTCCCTTTCAAATTGTGGAATAGTGACTTTACAATGTCAAAGCATCATCCCTAATCAAATCATTTTAGAGCAAAGTAAAGCCTCATCATCCCTACTAATCAAAATCACTTTGAACTAACCATTCATTGAAAATATAAAAGCCAAGGTAGATGATACAAGAGAGAGCAAATGCATGGTGAGCTAGAGAATCAGCCAAGGCATTACTCAACCTAGGAACAAAATGGAACTTGATAGAACCTAGGTTCCTCCTCCTACACAAGAACTGAATGTCAAAAATAAGACCATATGGATCTCAACTAAACATGACAACAAGTTTACGGTTGCGTGTACCAAGATTAACTACCTCATCCCTACTAATCAAAAAGGTTAACCGCCATCCCTAATCACTCATAAATCAGATCAACACTGTAGTCATATAGCATATGGTATAGTCACTGTTAAAACGGGTTTCAAGGACGTCCTAGTCGTCGTTCAGAGGGAGAGAATGAGATCTGAAACATTTTTTTAAGAATGATGAAGATGAGCTCTACAATTTCCCTTTCGTGGACCTTTTTTTTTTGTTGATTATATTACTGCTTTTAATTTTGGGTTTCGTGCAAACAGATCTCTTTATTTACTTGTTTGCAAAATAAACCTTCGATTAAAAAGTTAAACATTAGGGTAATTACTTCACTCCACTCCACTATTTTTATTTTAAAGTTGGGATTTCAAGTATTCGAATCAGATCTAGAGAAAGCATATTTAGTTTCGGGTAAATCAGATATATAAAATTTATACATTTTATAGGATTCGATAAATATTTTGGTTAGAATTTAAGTTGGTTCCATTAGTTTCTTGTCAGTTTAGGTATACAATTTTAATATTATGAAGTAATTATAAAGAGTTAAAATATTTCAATAATATTACATATGTTATTTTGCCTTTTTAATCTAGATTCGCTTTTCAGAAGGTATGGTTCTATATTTTTTGAATTTAGATTTTGATTTAAATGAGTATCTAATCAGTTCGGATAAAAATCAAAATCAAACTGATACCTACGGATAGTGATAATAATACCCACTAGATAAATAGACTATAACCTAACCTAAATCAAACTAGTTTATTTTGATAGATCCGGTTTGGATATTCGGTTTCGGTTAAAAAATCTCATACGTTTGGAATTTGGAAAGAATGAAAATAATGATGCGTTTCAATTAACAAAACAAAAAAACTACTCCAATTCCATGTTATTTTGGAAGATAAAAACAGCATACAGTTTGTTGTGGGTGATTTTCTGGATTTGAAGATTTCTTCTTCGTGGCTCTCTTTTAATAGAAAAGCTACATGAGCTATTTCTTGATTATGCCATTGCCATGTAATTCATTTTTATCAAGCTTCACAAGAATGAAACAAAATATATTTCTAATACCACCATGTCATAATTGTTGACTTTATAAACATGAAAAATAGGTCCGAAGATCATAACGATTATAAATTGCAGTCTTTTCTTATGTTTACAAGAAACTGGATGCATCAATGTATAATTGTACTTGTGACTCAACCATCATAGCTTTTACTAAGTTACATTAGTTCTATCTTTTAAGGATATATTATAGAACAACCATGTTGTAATGATTTATATATATACCAAAAGAAAAAAAATGAGGATGATAAGCAACATAAGATAAATTACATTCTGGATGGAATAATGTGAAACCACTAATCAATTATATCTCATTGTCCCAAAGTTGTTCGATGGATTGGTAAGGGCTCGTGGTTTGATTAACAAGGAAGTCTCCTCTCATGAGCTTCCACTCCTCCAATTTGTCAATGAGTGACAAGTCTTGATCATCCAATCTAATCTCTAAAGCTCTCTTGTTCTCTCTCATTCTTGCTTCATTAAAACTCTTCACTATCACACTTGCCCCTTTTGACATTCCCCACCTTAGAGCCACCTTCATGTATAGATATAACTTTAAATTAGATAAGGCTGATAGAAAACAAGGGTAAAGATCCCAAAGCAAGTTATATATATTTACTTTTTGAATTACCTGAGCTGGGGTGGCATTATGCTTTAGGGCAATGGATTTAATGACAGGATGTTCAATCACAGCTGTTGACCCCCAACAATTCCCTGGCCCACCAAGTGGTGAATATCCACTTACATGGATCTTGTTCTCTTCACACACTTTCCTTAACTTGCTTTGTCTCCATAATGGATGCATCTCCACCTATGCATATACACAAAATCTTAGTTTATCTAATCTCACCAAGAAAAGTTGGTAATATTCAGAGCCGACCTTTGGGGTAAGCCAAGGAAGCGAACTTTTTTATTATAAAAATATTTTCAGTCACAATTTTTTTTAAATTTTTCTTTAGTCTAGTGGTAAAATTTAAAAATTATAGTCTTTCTTCGTCTAACTAGGGTTCAAAACCCCACAAAAGTAGTCTGTCGGCTATGGTAATATTGTGTTGCATCCAAACCTGGTTAACCGAAGGAGAAACAGAAGCGAAATCTAGAAGATCATAGATCTTTTTGGAAGAGAAGTTGCTAACACCAATGGATCTACACAAACCCATCTCCAAGCATCTCTCCATGCCTCGCCATGTTTCTTCAATCCCCAAATCTTTCTCAAACTCTTCTTCCTTTGGGATAGGTTCACTCATTCCGGGTTTAAGCTTTATTGGCCAATGCACCAAGTAACTATCTAGATACTCTAGCCCCATTGTCCTATAATGTACATAAACAATATGGTCATGAGATATTGATATGTAGAACCTTCATGATATTGTAGGTGAGTGTTTGTGTGTTGTCGAGAGAAGCTCACTTGAGAGTTTGTGTGAGGGCAGAGATAGGGTCATGGTGATCGCTAGACCATAACTTTGAATTGACAAAGACATCTTCTCTTTGGACAGTTCCATAGGAGATAGCTTGACCCAATGCAGTTCCTAGAGCCTCTTCTGATCCATATATCTTTGCCGTGTCAAAATGTCTATACCCTATCTGTCTCCATTCCAACAAGTAAGCTTATGAGACATAAGATAATATGGTAAATCTTTTTTGTCTGATTAAAAGTAAAGACATGAAACTATTTTAGAAGAGACAAATATGAACCTTGATGGCTTGTTGGACGGCTGAGATGGTGCTCTCTCGGTCTTTTTTAGGACAATAAGTTCCCATTCCAAGCAATGGAATCGTCTTCCCACACCTGAGACGTGCCACGTCATTCCTCATGTCTCTCTTATCCTCCTTCTCTCTATCTCTATAGTCTCAATATATTTCTCTCTGTTGAATGTTTGAGACTATGATGAGTTTATATAGGCCATTAAAAGGTCAACGATCTTGAATTTTCAATTCTTTCTAAAACAAAACTTCCCTTATGACATGAGTTATTATAATGTAGAATATGACCTATATATATATATATATATGGAGTATCTTATGATAGTTTATTAATGTTTTAATTTTTTCAAAAAATGAATTGGGAGTATGGAGGTATCGAAGCACGAGAGTTTTCCATGTCTTGTGGGATTTTCTTAGCCTACCCAAACCTCAAGATGATATCTTGTCACCTCAATAGATTTCCTCATTAGTGTTTTGGGTTTTCAAAATATTGGTTGCTCTTACATTTTCATTTTGCAACTTGATTTTATTGGAAAATTTACAAGCTAATTAGTTGTCAACTGTTTAAACTCATCTAACTTTTAATTGAAGTAATGGTCTACCACTTTCGTGATAAATGACAACTAATAGTTCCAGATATAGTTCCTTTATTGTGAGTGTTACCAACAATAGAGAAGATTATTTATATGATACAAACTCATTATTTAGAGCTGGATTTTTTTTCTTATTTTGTTGGATATTATGCCTTTTATTAAAAATATGGAATATTTTAGAAACTTTTTACTGGTTTTAGTCTCAAACTTGATCAATGAATTAGTGTTCATTCCAATTGTTTCACAAGCCATATCATAGATCATGCATCTTATCCTTCTTTTTTCATAACCGAAAATTTCAGACTTGTTTTTTTTTTTTGCTAACATTTGGCTATCAGACTAGTTAACATAGTATTTATTTTACAATTTACAACATTGATAGTAATTAATTAAGATTGCAATCACAGTAGAAAAATCTGAACCTTAACTTTTGCTAATATTACGAATCACGAACCACCATGATTAGTTATGCTTTAGTCTTTTCTGCTTTAGTCTTTTCTTTAAACCAGCATGATTCTTATTTTCCAAGTTGTTTTAACGTAAAACTCACAGATATGATATACTACAAAAGCAGGAACAGATTGTGATTTTCTATTAGGAATCACATATATATTAGAATATCATCCACATTTGAAGAGGCTTTTTTGTAGGAAAATATATATTGGCTTCAATGATGATCTTTTTTTTTTTGATCAAAACTTCAATGATGATCTAATAATATATATTAAGCAATTTTGTATAAGAAATTTAATTTGATAAGAATAAATTTAACGTCCATTCAAAAAAGAAATAATAATAATATATATTAGAAAGGGTGGTTTGTCATACGATTGCTTGTCAATGATTTGATTTACATAAAATAATTCATAAGGGAATGGAAGTCAACTCGAAGGCGACCGCATGCAATCGACGTTGGCTTACTAACCAGATTACATATGTATTAAACTCTTTCATATAAAACTTAAGAAGTAATGTACAGTGTATCACATATATATATAGACCCGTGTAATATGTACACGTATACAATCATATAGCTAAACTAACTAGTATCCAATAATATGTATTAAGCGTTGACATATTCAATGGATAAAACTACTATTAATTTTTCAAAATAGATAAAATTTAATGCAATGTTAGTATTTTACAACTAAAGACAGTCATGTTCCTGCATTTCTAGTGCACCGCCAAAAGATTTCACAAATCTTTTCCATGTGATTTATTGTATTCTTATTCGTTCGGAATTTGCAGTCCTAATAATAATAATATAAATATTTGTTTTGTAAACTAGAATTAAATGTCAACTACCGCTTACTACCACTTTAATTTTATCAATTTTTTTTCATAAACCGTTTGACCTCTCAACAAATTCACAAAATGTGTCTCTGCTTTAATTTATTTATCCATGTCTTCTCCTACTTATGTGATAATGTCAGTGACTCATGATATATGTTGAATAATTATCTTTAAAATAAACTCAAACAAATTAGATCAGATGTACCTTTCTGTTGGTTGCTATTAAAATTAACTTATGGGGTTGTTGGAACATAAATATCAGCATTTTTTTGTCATCTAAATATCAGCATTATAAAATGCATTGTGAGTAGTCTGAGTTATAGATTCTTTAGAGAAAAACAGGAAAAAAAATAATCAAACCATGAATTAAAATTTGTTTTGTGGATTCTCAATAAACCATGTGATAGTAGTTATTATATACAAATAAACAAAAAATAAAATCTCGTATTTCTCGTTAACAAACGTAACTATGCAAGCATCCTACCAATAAAAACCAACTCACAGATATTCTTCTAAGACCAAAATAAAATAAAAACCAAGTCACAGAAAGCTAAAAATAAACATTTGTAGCAAAACCCCAATTGATACAAACAGACCGAACATTAATTAAAACAAACCGGCATTGAATCCTATTAGACCAGCATCATAAGTGGTTTGCATTATCATTTACTTAAACCGAATCTCTTTTCAGAAACTGCATGACGATGGACAATGGATCCACAAAAAATAAAATAAAAAATCGGAACGAGCTTGCAAAAGCTGGATTAGTGATTTATACTTCAAATGATTCGATTGAGGTATAAGCAGAGATCATTTTAGTCTGCTTCATAGAAGGATCTTGAAGATCCGTTTGATATAATGGGTGAGTGATTCTAAGATTTGTTATGTATTCATAGGAATCCTTCTCATGCGTTAGTTGTGAGAAAAGCTCTTGTACTTCTTTTCAAATATAGTAAAATGTATGGATGCTCAGCTTCCTCAATCTTCACTTCTTTAAAACGTAGTCAAAACATGATTATACTGTTTCTTGACTCGCTATATATAACATCAATATTCAATACCCTTCAGCTACAAAGAAACATGTGTTACAAGAACAAACAGACCCAATAAAAAACCGAACCGGCTTAGAATCCCATTAAGGCAAACATCTAAACCTGAGTATCTCTTCACAGCAAAGAGCAAGAAGAAAGCATAAAGCCAAATTATGGACAATGACCAACGAAACCAATTCTGAGCAGTGTTGAGATTACTTAGTTATCCAATGATTTGATTGATGTATAAGCAGAGATCACTTGGTCTGCTTTGTTACTGTCCTCTGGACTGTTGAAACTCCATCAACGAACTTTGTCCGGAAAAGAACATTCGCATTGTTGAACATTCCTTCTTTCAACGAAACCACAATAAACTGTGTTCAAAAGCAGAGATAAGTTTTCGACCAAAATATTGTATTTTAAGTTAACAACATAAGATTAACTGAGGGTTGAGTTAAGAGTTGTTTGACCTGTGAGTGAGGGAAATGAGCTTTTATCATTCTTCCTATGTTCTGTGTGTGACTCAGATCAAGAGCTGCATCAACCTGACAAGTTCAAAATCATGAATGTTACCCTTTGGATATTATGGGAATTTAAAATATCAACTGGGAACTGAGAAATCAGAAACTGAAAAAGCAGAGATGTACCTCGTCTAATATATAAAGAGGAGCAGGTTTGAAGAGAAGCAATGCCAAGATTAACGATAGCGCAAGAAGGGATCTTTGCCCTCCGCTGAGTTCAGACAAAGACTGCTTCCAAACTTTGCCAAAGGCTACACGCACCTCAAGACCATCAAGGAAGGTACCGCCTTCAGGAGGTTCTAGCTTTGCCATGGTACCAGGTAGTAGAGTTGAAAAGATTGATCCGAAATCCCTAAAAATAGGATTTAACAAAGGTGTACCTCAGGAAAAGTAAGTAGCGAGGAACACAACAGACTCTTGGTTAGAGAAAAGAAGGCAACTTACTGGTTAACTTTAACCCATGTAACTTTCAGGGTTTCTTTTTTCTTCTCATCGAGCTCCTCAATCACTTTCGTGATTTTGGATTTGTCATTCTAAATGAATAGAAGTTCCATTAGTGATTTGCACACGAAACTATTAAAATACATCATGCACTCATCACTCAGTAACTAACCTCGATTGTATTTTTCTTCGATATCAGCGCATTGTATTCATCTTCTGCTTTCTCGAACATAGCCATAACCTTCTTATTCACTCTTTTTTCCAAGCTTCATGAGGATAATGAAATAACCAAGCAACAGAAGAAGATTATCATATTGCACACCTAGAATGTGAAGATAAGTATAGATGAATGTTAATCCTCATAACATATACCTTGATTGATCTGACTGGAGCTTTTCGAGCTTTTCTCTAGCTACGTACGGATTACAAGATTCAAAATCATAATCTGTTCCTCCTTTTCCAAAAAGTTGCTTTTCAGATGCTATCCATGTATGCTTCTCAACTAGCTTGTCGACTTTCACTGAGCAATCTTTATGATCCGTCTCCATCCTTACCACCTATAAAAGTATATTGGAGAGAGTTCTCATGGAAAGTATATTCCTCACAGTACATGACAAGAAGACGGGTTAGAAAGAATACCTCATTTTCCAGCTTCTTTTTTTCAAGCTTCATGTCACTAAGCTTCTGTAGATATTTATCCTGGTCAGCGACAAAACCACTTATCTGTGTATCGCATTCCTTCATCTTTGCATGTATCACCTTGAGCTCGGCAAGAGATTCATCATGAATATTCTGCAAGGCATCAACCTGCAGAGGAATAATATCTTAACATGATATATTTCCTCATTTTACAAATCTCATCAAGAGTAGCAACACTACAATCACCTTGGCCTGCTGCTCCTCTACTTCCGTAGTCAGAGTGGTAATTTGGGTTTTCAATGAAGCTAACTGGCTTTCCAAGGAAGATTGTTCCTGAACCATCGCTTCTTCCTCCATCACAAGCTTCTCTTTTTCATTTTCATGACTCTGTGAGCATGAAGAACCACAGAACGTTACAGAGAATTTAGGAAGTGCCAAAAAGTTTAATGAAAATCTCCAAAAACTCAGAAGGCAATGTTTCCATAATAGATAACTCGGACAATTAAAAACTATAATTCAAGTAGTTCAGTGGTGTATACTCAACTCAAAAATCTACAATACCTTTAAATCTTTGGAAGCTGCCTGCATCTGAGCTTTGATGGTCTTAATATTTTTTTCCAAACCTTTGAGTCTTCCCTCTCTGTTTTTGTCATGGTCTTTGATGGATTTCTCTAATGTGGAGACAGCATCAACACAATTCTTGTAAGCAAGTTCCTTTTCTTTAATTTGGGATCTCGCTTCTTCAACCTCTACTTCCAGTTTTTGTACAGCTTCGCCAAGCTATATATAGATAGGTAGGAGGGATGGAAAGTGTAAACATGTGCCTCAAGTTGAATAATAGACAATATGAAACTGATACTCTAGCTTAAGATATAGATAGAAGACGGAGATATAAACCTTGTGATGCTCATTCTGTTCAGCCCTCTTCAGAAATAAGGACAGTTCATACGTTTTTAGCTCCAACTGTGCTTTAACATCTATGAATTTCTTTTGAAGAGGCTGAAGTTCTTTGATCTGAGATGTCAAGATAAACAAATAATTAACGTTTAAAGTACTGAAAACACTGTATTACTGTGACATGAGGTGCCTATAGAGAGCAATCAGAAAGCATTACGAAGATATATTTAGTTCTATCGCGGCGGGAAAATAGCTTAAGAGTTTACCTGCGCTTCAATGTCAGCCAACCTTCTCTGGTGTGCTTGTAATTCTGATTCGGCTTCTGCTAGGTCATGAAGTTGCCTAAGGAGATCACCGCCACCCCTAAGGCAAAGGCAAAAGAATATATAAGAAAAAATGCTTTGATCTTTGAGTTTTAGGCATTTCTGAACTACATCCATGAGAAATCAAGTCTCAGAAGAGATCTAAGACTCCAAGAAAGAAAAACATACTTTCGACTCCCACCAGTGAGAAGACCACTGGGCTGAAAAATATCACCTTCAAGTGTGACACTTGGAGTCCGAATATCCCTATTGAAAGCAACCTGCAGAAGAAAAAATGAGAGGCAAGGCAAAGAGCGAACACCAAATATTATAATTGAAGTGATAGAAGTTTAGAATCGGTTATCAGATCTGATCCGTCAAGAGTATTCTCCCACTCCTAGAACAAGATCCAGGAAGGCCACACAATTAAGTACATTCCATTAACATAGAAAGAACATGGTGTTTAAAATTTTGACTTCAATGATCAGAGATAGCTTTAACAATCTATATACCAAAGGCACAGCTAAAATGCATATAAGGTTACTAGAAAAATAGCTTAGACAATTAAAATCATATATGAAGTCATTGCAACACCATAAATTATATACTAGATGCGTGGTGAAGACTTACTTCCTTTGCTGCATCAGTAGTTTTGCAAACAAAAGTGGAGCCAAAAACAAACTCCATGGCATTCTGCAAAAGACCATGATTCAGTCAAAACAGAACTCAAACTTGAATTTCATTTACAGAGCTCATGAATGAAATGGAAGATTATCAGCCATGTATATTATGAATTTCTTGAAACTTGATAAATCGATGATTACTTATCAGATACCTTTAATTCCTCGCTATAACCGACTAAAGAAAGTGCCAGTTCAGCATTATCCCTCCCGACCTGAAATAAAATAGAAAATTAGCAAAGAACAAAAAAGGTATTAAAATATGAAAAAAAAACCCAAGAAGAGATCCATATACCAATCTAGCAGTCGCTTGCTGCACTCTAGGCTGAACAACGTAAGACTGAATTTTGTTCAGAGGTATAATTGTAACTCTTCTCCTAAGAGCACCGTTTTGAAGGAGCTGTTTTCCAGTTTCTTCTGAGTCTACAACAACATTATACAACTTCCCACCAGCAGTAACCTTATAAAAGAAGCAAAGTGACTTCAGAAAATTGAAATCCAACAATGCTTATTATGTAGCGATAAGATACTCAGTTTACCTCCAAAGCTGTCATTGAGTTCCTATCTTTTACTTTTATTAGTTTTGCGACCACACCTTTCACCTTTGATCGGTCAAAGTTTCTCACAGGATCACGGTATGAAAACTGAACATTTGCTAATTGAGCTGATAAACCACGGACTTTATCTTCCAGCCTTTGCACAACTTCAAGTTTACATTCACGGTCCTACACGAATATTTCAGTTAGAGATGTATACTTAAAGTAAAGATTGATGAAGTCAACTAAGGTGACCATGCTAACCTTCTCCAATGCTTCCATTTGACCCTCTTTATAAGGAATAGATTCAAGTGCCTTTTGTACACATTCCACATCACTTTTTCTAGAACCAAGTTCATTCTCAACTTCAACTGCTTCATCCTGTTTTGACATTAACTGAGACTTTCTCTCCTTTAGCTCCTTTTCGCAATGTCCTATTTTGGTTTTCAGCTGTTTCAACTCTGTTCCTGCTGTTCCAACAGTAATCTTTGCATCCCGTAGTTGATCTTCTAGGCATTTCTCTTCATCTCCGCTACTCTTACCAGCTAGTACGCCCTAATAACCAAGGGACACAAGTTAACATATATCAAGCGAATATTATGTAGCAAGAAACAACATGTTTTTAGTGGTACTACCTGGTGCTCCTTTTCACATTCTTCCAATGTGGTGGAGAGTTCCTGGAATCTTCGTTTTAGGTCTGCCGCTCCTTCCTCAGACTTCTTAACAGCAGCGGCTCTCTCTTTTACGGTTTTTTTCAACTCTTCTATATTGTGAACAATCTAGCAACACCAAGTTAATAATTACAGATGTCAGAAATAGCTGAGAATGTGTAACAGTTCTAACAGCAACAAAAAAAAATTAGTCATCTCTCTAACCTTTTCAGCGTTCTCTTTTTCTCCCTGAAGTGTGTCCTCCTTATTATTAAGTTTCGATGACTCCCGTGTCATTTCTTGAGACAGTGAATCCACTTTCTCGGACAAAGTTTTTACTTCTCCCCCCATGCTGGCTTCCTTTGCCCGAGTCAAATCCTTTATCTGTTTCTCAATACCCTTAATCTTCTCCTGTGTTTTTTCTGCTTCCTCGTCAATACTAGTGAGTTTCGCCTTCATTTCTTCCACCCCATGAACAGCGTTGTCTCTAATCTTCTCCGCTTGAACATACTCAAAGGCAATACAGAACCTCTTCAGTCGATCTAGTTCTGCGTTTCCATTAGCCCACTGCATGTACTGCGCCTTCTCTTTCCTCAGTTTCTCTAAAGCCGGCAATATCTCATGATCTAGAAGCTTGTTAATCTCATCGACCTTGGTTTGCTTTTTCTCAAGCGTCTTCAGTGCAGCCTCTTTCTTGTTCTCATACATTCTTGTTCCCGCAGCTTCCTCAAGCATGGACAAAATCTCCGGAGGTTTCATGTTCAAGACTTTGGTGATTCTCCCTTGCATGATGAGAAAATGGGGATTATTAACATTAAGCTGCACCGAGTGGAAGAGATTCTGAACTTGATTTGGTTGCGCAAGCTTCCCGTTAATCAAATACTTGTTCCTGCCACCAACCACAATCTTCAAAAGAACAAAACCAAAACGTTACAGTAAGCAAACGAAAGAGCCATTTCACCATCACAAAGCCTCAAACTTTACAATCCATCACAAATGGGCAATGATAAAGCTATATCCTTTACAGTAACTGGAAGATCAAAACTGAGCGAAAGAGGAAGAAGAAGAAACCCCTTACTTGTCGAGTCACAGTGATCTCGGGATGCTCCTCGTAGCCAAGAGGGCTTCGGTGTCTCTCAGAATTGTCGAAAGTAACAGAGACGGTGGCCTTGGTAATCCCAGCTTGGCCTTGCTTGTAGACGAGCTCCTGTAGATTAGCAGCTCGAACCTGCTGGAGATTAGTGATACCCAGAACGAAACAGATGGAATCGAGGATGTTCGATTTCCCAGACCCGTTAAGACCCGTTATCGCGTTGAAGTGCGGATCGAAACCAGAGACGACGGTCCTCGTCGCGTATGATTTGAAACCTTCCAGACATATCTCCTTTATGTGCATCTTCCTTCTTCTTCCCCCAAATTGGGAACCCAGAAACAGGATGGAACTTAGCAGAGCTTCAATTGGAGTTGCAGACACGGAATTGAATCGTTGCGAGAGACAGAATCTGAAGCCAATTTTTTTTTTTTTGTGAGGATATATGATAAAGTGAGCCGATTTGGAATTTTGAAATGAGGGCTTTTGGATTTGGGGAAATGAGCGGGAAACTGAAATTTTAGAAACAGTTCCTAAACTCTCCACATCATTCAGAAGGTTTCTCTTCTGTTATGTGTGCCGTTCCAGGGTGGTGTGAAGAAACGTTTATGTAATTCAACGAAGGAGAAGGTATCAAGTTCTGCTTACATAAACTCGTTATTGCTTGGTTCATACTTCATAGTAGAGGTCGTTCCAGTGCTTGCTTATAATAATTTAATTTCTCTTAACTAAAAGAATCTAAATTTTTTGTGTTGAGGCACGCCGTTATTATGATGTCAATCTTTGATAGATGTAAATTAAATATTCTGGTACTCATCTAAGAAAACAAATGAGATGAAGTTTCACTACAACAAAAAAACATTGGTTTAATCCAAATCAACCGGAAAGACAGAAGTGTAAAGTAGAGGGAGTACGAGATTCTAGTTTCTTGCAGAGATTCCCATATCAAACAAAACAAAACAAATCTAAGAGTCGGCGATGGTGACCTCAACCTCAACACCAGGTTCAATGGTGATGGAAGTGATTTGCTTAACCACATCAGGAGAGCTGAAGAGGTCAATCACTCGCTTGTGCACCCTAAGTTCGAATCTGTCCCATGTATTGGTTCCTGAGTTTCAACAATGTCAACAAACAAGATCGAGACAATTGATCAATCCCTAGTCTAATCATACTAATGGGAAAGCAAAGTGAAGATGAGACAACAATCTTATATAATATTACCTTCACCACAAGGAGCTTTTCGGGTAGTGATCTTAAGAACCTTGGTGGGCATTCTCACTGGTCCCTTGGTTCTTAGTCTCTTGTCCTTTGCTCCACGAACCAAATCAGCACACACTACACCAACAATAACACCATCAACAACACTACTTCACTGTTCGGCCAATCAAAATCTTCCAATAAAGCCACAACCTTTGCTATAAACCCTAAATTGTAAACCCTAGATTGAGTCATCTAACAGATTTCTTAACACGCTTTAAACAGTTAAGCACTAAAAACACTCAAAATTCTCAAACTCCTAGACGAGAGCTGATCAAATTCAAAAACATTATGAAGAAGATGATTGCTAAAATGAGACGATTAGGTAATCAAAATTAAAAGGAAAAGAAGTAAACACCTTTCTCAAGGTTCTTCACATTCTTTGAGGAGAGAGTAATCCTAATCTTGTGAATTTGCTCGAGTGGCTCTTCCAATCCAGCCTTCGTGGGCTTCATTGCTGCATAAGCCATCTTTCTTTCTTCTTCTGCTGCTAGACGACGACGACGAGAAGGAAGTAAGACGGGGAAATTTTTAACCTTAAATATATATATCCTGGAATGAAAACCCTAAATATCTTATGGGTTTGTGAGGCTTTGTCATTGTTTGGGCCTAAGGCCATTAAGTTATAGCACATTTAACTGGGCCTAGAGGATTTACATAGTTACTAGACTGATATGATTTTTTCCATTCAGTAACTGACCGAAGATCATATAATCAGCGACAGACAATCAAAAAGAGAGTTTATTTGGGCCTACAGCCATTAAGTTCTAGCCCATTTAACTGATCTGAGCCGGCCATTTACATGTGTTACTGACCAAAGATTAACACAATATGACCAGAAAGTCAGGCGAACACGTAAGAACTTTTTGCAGTGTGGCTCACGTGAATAAAAACTACATCTTTTTACCAGGTTGTGTAATCCCACCGAAAGATTCTCTTGTCGCCGTAATACTTCACACGCTTCAGGGTCGTCTTGGTCTTTTATACGTGGTTCCGTATTTATGAACCGGACCGGTTAACTAAATCAATTTTTAAGAAGAACAACGAAAGTAATAAACGAACTTGGAAACATAACTAATGAGAAACACTAGTATTATAAGTAATAAACGAACTTGGAAACATAACAAGACTGTAAACTCTCAGACACCCAAACATTCTTGTATTCAACTCATTTTTCTAATATTATAATAAGCATTATTTGAAAATTGAAACTAAAAGGCATGGAAATAGCGAACCGGAATTGCGGATTTGAAGGTGTCAAATTAGCCCATTGGGCCCACTTGTTTATTTCTTTGACTGTCTCGTCCCATCTTCGTAAAACTCAAGAGTTTGTCGTCTTCTTCATTCTTGTATCCGTTCGACATCATCATAAACAAGGACAAATCAGAAGAGCTTTTGTCTAGGCATCACTTTTTTAACACCAGACTCACTCTGATTCGCTGAGTTAGCGAACCCCCGAGTCAAACCAAACCATGAGCTGGATTCGTAGACTCGATCTCATCGATCCGTACTACACCTGCTCTCCTCTCATCCTCCGAGAAACCTCCATTATCGAACCTTCATCATTACTCTTTCCTTCCTTCATCGACGACGACGATGTTGAAGAAGATCTCGCTTTCCCTTTCGGACTCTCCTCACCTTCCCCACTCGATCTATTCGAAACCGTGACGGATCTGGTCAAGGTCGAGAGGTCTCCGTCGTCTTGCAAGTACCAGCTTGTTCGCCGGAAGGTCGAGCCGGAGTATCCTCTCCAGTATCTCTGCGACAGAGTTTCCGAGCTGGAGACTAAGTTCGAGCGTTTGGTCGGTCCAAAGGGGCGTGGTTCCGACAGGAAGTACAAGGTGACGAAGGAGATCAGGGGCTCTGGTGAGAGGAAGTACAAATGGGAGGCGGAGATTCAAGGGCCGCCGGGGAGGAAGTACAAGGTGGAGGCGGAGATGGAGGGAGAGACGGAGAGGAAGTACAAGCTGGAAGCGGAGTTTGAAGGTGCTGGTGAGAGGAAGTACACGTGGACGACTGAGATTAAAGGCGGGAAAAAGGATGTGGATGCTTTGAAGAAGGCCAAGGCCAAGGCTAAGGCTGATGCTGAGGCTGCTGAGGCAGAGAAGAAGAAGAAGGCGATGGTGAAGAAGAAGAAGAACAAGAAGAGTTACAATTGGACGACGGAGTTGAAGTCGGAGAGGGAGAATGGAGAGATGCAGCACACGTACACGATCAAAGCTTCCTCTGGAGGCGATAAGGAGAAGGAGAAGGTGAAGGAGAAGGAGAAGAATGTGAAGAAGATCAAGAAGAAGGAGAAGCCACGTGTTGTAGAGATCGAGGAGGATGAGGAAGAGGAAGAAGATGACTCCGAAGAACATGGAGCCATCCTTCTCAGAAAGGTATCATCTAGTTAAACGGACTCTTGGTTTTGCTCTGTTTATATGCATCTTGAACTATTCGATTATGACGTTTCTATCTTGCAATGTTTAAGAAATAGTGAAGCAGTAACTAGGCGTTTTATAGGAGATATTATTAGGCGGACACCTAGAACGATTAGAAAAAACATTCAAGAGAAATCTTTTTGCTTAGGTCAGGTTTGCTGCCTAGGCGCTATTGATTTTAAAACATTACTTTGTATTAGTCTATGAAGTTGGTTAGAAAAGTAGTTTGATATTGATTGGCAAGATTGAGATTAGTGTGTTCAAAGGTTGAACCTTTACATGCTTGTGTGGGTGATACTAATTTTAATATACATTTATTTTAATGGTTCTGGTTATAAGGCCTATTCCAGAAGAAGCGGAGCGGTAAGGACCAAGAAGGGGAAGAACAAGGAAATGCCGCCTGAATATGCAGCTGTAATGATCCAGAGGGCTTTCAGAGCTTATCTGATTCGCCGTTCAAAAGCATTACGTGCTCTTCGTGATCTAGCTATCGCAAAGACCAAACTGAAGGAGCTAAGAGCTTCATTCCACAACTTCAACTACCGTCGCGTGATCTCTCGTGATGCAGAGGAGCGCCAGAAGTTCTCTGAAAAGATCATTGTCCTCCTCCTCACCGTTGATGCCATAGAGGTACTTCTTAGTGGTTTTAATGTCAAGAGAATTTGTGGGTTGCTCTTCACTGAACCTTGGGACTTGCTTGTTCTTTTTGGTATCAGGGAGTTGATGTAATGGTTCGAGGAGCAAAGAGATCAATGGTGGGTGAGCTTGAAGCAATGTTGGAGGTTGTAGACCCGCAGCCGCAAGGGAAGTCATTGTCGATGAGGAGAAGAACATTCGATATGCCAGACAGTATGATCCGCAAAGAAATCGCAGAGGGAGTGACTCAGATTGTGCAAATGCTTGAAACCGAAGAAGAGTGATGGGAACTATGTGCACCTGATTCAGAGGCTGTTTTGTTGTGTCTTGGAATAATTAATTAGCCTCTTTTGTTTTGCTTAGTGTCTTGAGAATGTTATGGTGAGAAAAATAATAATGGGAGTGTCTGTTTATCAGTCTCTTCCTTCGAATCTTCTCTCTTGTGTCTTATTAGTGTGTTGTGTTTTATCAGTTCATGTGTAATCCCTTTGTGTTCCCAAACTTGTAGACTATTGTTTCTCAAATTGCTTATGTTTTGATTCTGCTCGTCTCATTGTTTTAATTCTTGTTTTCTTGAATGATACACAAGTTTTTTTTTTGTTGGTGTCTTTAACATTACATAAACATATTTAGAACTAATTATAGTCTTTGTTTATATATTTTATAAAACTATAAAGTTACATCAGGTGACAAACAAGCTATAAAGTTTACATAAAATAAACAATTTTCGTATAAAATTATAATTAGTAATAGTTAAGACATACATAGGATGTAATCAATAAGCATGAGCCTCAATTTAATTATAATAAGGCATTCGGATTCACACACGTTTGAGGATGGATCTCATGTGTGTGTGTTTTGAGACCAAGAGTAGAAGGAACATGGAGAAGAAGACGAAGGCGACGCATTCATTGAAACCATTGTTGCTTGCTCGTCAGTGAGATGATGAAACGTTTCATTAGAAGAATTATCAGATGGGTCTTTGTTAACTTCTTCCTCTTCTTGGCTCATGATTAGCTGAGAAGCAACAAACTTGTCAAGAGTTTGCCAATCCATCACTTGATCATTACGGTCATCATTGAGTAGTAATCCTGACTGATGATGATGATCAGTATTTGTGTTCATCATAATCATATGATCATCATCATCATTAGTAATAACTTGACCATGATCACCTTCATCATCTCCTTGCATTAATGTGGTTGGTGTTGCGTTGATAGTGCTTAGTACAACACCATAAGGGTCATTATCATTATGATGTAATGAAGAGGCTTGAAACATTCTTGGACTCTCTAGATCAGGAAGATGGTAGTAGTTACCATTAGCCACATCCATTTGTTGTGCAAACCAATTAGATTCTTGGCATGATGATGATGATGATGATGATCCCATCATTGTTCTTGGATTGTTGTAATTCATCATAGTCGTTAGTTTCTTCTTGAAAGCACGACAAACCACCCATCCTTCCTCATGAGGTGGTCCATTTTCATCGGTCTCAAGACGATATTCATGCATTATCCAATCAGATTTCTGACCATTCGGAGCCCGACCTTTGTAAAACACAAGAGTCTTCCTCATCCCGACAAGCTCTTGCTTCGAGTATATGGCCTTGTCTCGACCCGTTGCTTTCCAAAACCCCGAGCCCGTTGCTCTATTGGTTCGTGTCCCCGTTGGATACTTCTTGTCCTTGTGGCTAAAGAAGTACCATTCCCTCTCTTCTCCTGTTCCTCTTCCACATAACTCTGTATTTTTTATTATTATCGACTATAAAGTGTGAGCTATTGATATAACATATAAGTAAGTAACAACTAGTGATGTTGGAATGCATATGTACCCTGGATGTCCCATGGCTCGATTTTGTAAAGATCAACATCTTTGATAACATCAACTTGCATTCCAGGGAATGCAACTTTCTTCTTAAGATAATAATCAACGAGTTCTTCATCGGTAGGATGAAATCGATAACCGGGAGGAATGTGTGAGAGACTCTCCATGTTCTGCAATTTGTAACATATACATCAAAGGTGAATAGAAAGGTATGCATGTACTAATATGAAATTAAGTATAGAGATGTATCTTTAATTTTCCACACACGTAATTTTTTATTTTTTTTGAAACACTCTGATTAAAGTATATATTTGAATATTTGATCCACTTCATCATGAAAAAGCTTCTTTGTTTCTTAATTATGAAAAAATACGCTTAAATAATACTCATAATATCTAGATTGAACTAAATTCCTCATATTTTTTTTTATAAAACCATTGTATGCATGGTGCCACACAAATAGTAAACTTTCCATAATCTGCGTGGATGAACCTATTATTACCTCCGTTCTTTTTTTTTTCATTTGTGCTCTACATTTGATGAAAATGTTATTATAAATGAGAAAAATACCAATGAGCATCATTAAAAAAAATTCCATACGTGAAAAAATATGCACATACTTTCCAACAAAATAAGAAAAACAAATGTATTCGCCTCGTCCTTTAAATAATAAAAAGAAGAAAATAGTTGTACGTATAACTTAAGATCTCGTGTACCAAAGTTAAATATTTGGTGATACTGTAACATCACACAGACTAGAAACCACACATGTTTCGATATACTGAAATAAACTTACATGGATCTTCTTCTTATATATGCAAGATTTATAAGAATTTTAGATTGTGTTCTTCTCTTGGTTCCTCGTAGACTTAGACAAAGAGACAAAAGCGTTTTGTCTTGTTTATGTTGTTGAGATCATGAAAGACTGAGTATTCAGATAATGGCGGATTCTCTAGGCTTATATGAACCCATATATATAGGCACATGTAAATGTAAACAGAGACAAAAACTTTGATGATGCAAAAGGAAATGTGCTTTCTATTTTATTTTATGTGATTTTTTTATTCTATACTTTCTTAAGAGAAGATTCTATTCAGATTTTTGGGAGTCTTTAATTATAACTTAGCTATCACTCTCTACCTGAAGTGTTGAATAAGTTTTCACTTTCTATCTTTGTGTGTGTGATAGATAAGTAATATGATATTTTAGAACTATATCTACCAACTATTGAATGCGACATATTCAAATAAAGTACATTCGTTTAATTTATTGAAGAAATTAATTAGTTGTATATGGCGCGGCTCTGCGTTTAGGGCGGTACGGTCACCTTTGCCGCAATAGTCACATTTTGTGTTGTGGTTCGGTGGTGGTGATCGATCATTTAGTCCTCAAAAGAAAAAATAACTATAAGAACACTTCTAACAAGGAGTTTTAATTCTGGGGTTCTCAAAATACATACATATATGTATGTATGTATATATTTATATTAGTATTTAATTGTAAGATTCTTTAATTTTATAGAAAACCAATCCAAAATATTTATACACAATATTTATACACAATATTAATAACTTCCAAATTAAATATTAATATATATATATATATATATGTATTTTGAGAACTTCAAAAATAGAAATTTTATTGGAATTACTCTAAGCACTACAATTTTTTGGATCATCCAAACGGTTATGTTTTCGATGATCAAGAGATTCAAGACCCAAATATATTTAAAAATAAGTAGGTAAATTAAACAAAAATAGAAAATACTGTTTTGCTTTTTAAACATCCTTGAAAATTACATAAGTATACTATTTTGTTTACCTTTATCCACTGCGTTTCTTTTCCAGTGTTGAGGTTACTCAAATAGCACTACTAAACTCTTGGATTAAAGTAATGGATCCCTACATCTTTGTTGACCGTCACATATATAACACCAATATAAAATGTTGCTCATGTTAGGTTACTAGATTCGCTCGGTGAAATTGATACGCATGTTCATTCAAGCTTTTAATAAATTATGTATTGTTTTAATCTGTCTTATTGAGCCTGCTCTGTCTTGATGCCTTCATGGATAGATGTTTTAACAACACAACAACGACAAAAACCTTTGGATATAAAATGTTTAATTAATCAGCTGTTGAACCAAAAAGAATTCCATAAAAAAATTACAAGTTGGTAGGAAATTGTTCTCAAACTTAAAATTCTATGATAGTTTTTCTTTAAAAAAATTCTATGATTACTGTACAACATATATATCAAAAGTTTTACTTTATTTTTCTTGAGTAGATGAATTATGTAAACTTATAATAGATGATATTGTAAGATAAGAAAACAAAAAAAAAACGGAAAATAGTTGTTGTAAAAACAAAAATAGTAAAATAATCAAATAAAATCAGTAATAAAATAACGTGGCGTAACATGAGTGGTTACGTAATAACACAGGCAACATCATCACGGCGAAAAAGCTCCTTATCGCCTTCGGTGCTGGCCCCTCCTTACACTCTTTTGTGCTACAAGGGTGGTTCTAACTCTTTTAACTTACATCC
Source organism: Moricandia moricandioides (assembly GCA_905132885.1). Classification (NCBI taxonomy): domain Eukaryota; kingdom Viridiplantae; phylum Streptophyta; class Magnoliopsida; order Brassicales; family Brassicaceae; genus Moricandia; species Moricandia moricandioides. The sequence goes on from CAJHQQ010000182.1 coordinate 288,026, forward strand.
ACACTACTCCAGATTTGGTTCATACATTTTAAATTATTCCTTTACATACAACTTAATATAACATTCCAAAGACATTATAATAAACTCTCAAAGTACAGACAACGAACAAATACAATGTTCAATTATTTAAAATTAACATGTTTGATTAATATGTCAGGAAATCATGTGTATAGCATGTTAATGCATGACTGCATGGTCCACATTGGCCTTGTGTTCAACATAAATCGATCCGTGAAAACATTAAATCTATCTATCCTTGGGTAAAGAACAAAAAAAATTAACACTACACCACACTAATTGAATCTTTGGTTGATGAAGACCGGTTCTTAGTTTCGTTCCAACATTGGTTATAAGTTAAAAAGCTGGTAAATTCTTCTCGAATAAAGGGAGGATATAAGGAGAATTAAAAGTCATACGGATCATTAGATTCTATAGTGAAATATTATGACCTAAATGCGTTAGATCTATTTTATTATCTATCTTACGGCATATATATTTCGTTTCCTCTTATGTCTGTGATATTGCTATTAATATAAATTTATAAAATGAAAAGGTGCTTCTTAAGCAGTACGCTTCTATCTCCAATTCTCCACTTGTAAACACTATGATTGTTCCTGCAATTTAATATCATTTTAGTATATAGTCTATATATAGCTAAACTTTTTCGTGAGTAAAACGTACGTACTATCGATTGATGTCTCATATTTTATGGTTTTTCTTTTTCTTTTTCTTTTTCCTTTTCTGTTAAGATGCATGTGTGTGGTATTTCAGTATATATTTTTAATAGCATATATGCATGTAAAATATTTATAGCGGCAAAAAGAAACTTTTGTATAATGGAAAGATATAGTTATGTTTACTTATAAAACATATTGTGAAAACAAATACATTTTCTCTAATGTAAAAGTATGAAAGTAAAATTACTTCCATTCATGAAACTGAGAAAGTGACACTCGTCCAAACCATCATATCACACGTTTTCTTTGTAAACCGAACTTGAAGACCAATCGGTTAAGCTTGCGGTTGAAGACGCTCTCTCGGCTGGTCCCACTAGAAAGTATATATGATTGGACTCGTGAGTCCGGCGTGGTCCTAGCCACTGTCAAGTCAGACATTGCCAACCAACCACCGTTCTTTCTGGTCTAATGAGTGAGCCTTGGTGGACCCGTTATCATTTTATGGAGCCCGAAGTAGTGTGCTACACGTGAAGCTCATGTGTGAGTTTGCATCTAGTTAACATATTTCTAGTTTTCTAGACAGTACACATGATACACCAATCCATATTGTATTTAGTGATCTAACACACACGAGTTCACATCCCATATGTGTATGTTAATAGGAATTGCAAAGAAATGAAATGCAGCTAGTAAACTCCGATCATGTGTTTCTCTGGTCGTAAACTGGCAAAAATGTTAACGGAGTATGTTTCAGTAAAGATCGAAGACTGGTTGTAATGTTGCAGAATGAATATATTTTATTTGAGGAACGTTGGAGTAATCTACTTGAATTGTAACGTAGAAATATTTTGAGAGGTTAACTAGTGGTAGTGGCAAGCATATATATTGTTATTGCATGCTAAGATAAAAAGATTATATGAGGTGTAAGTTAACATAACTTCTTGAAACATTATTGGTTGATTGTGGAGTTGAGATCATTTCACCAAGATGTATTCATGGTCATATAAGCCTATAAGAGTACGACGACCAAATATACAAATCATAGGGAACACTAGAGTTTGATTTTGTTTTATTAAAGAAATTATAGTGTATATTATAATAGAATAACCAGAATTTCAAGAGTGTGTTAGAGTAGGCATGATTAACCCTTTATTCTATTGTACTGATTGCTATTTTTGGTTTTTGCAATGCAATGTTGGCATTATATTACTTATTGATTTATATTCAGTAATCATACTATTGACATCAATGACATGCATCAAACAAGCATAAATGAAGAAAATTATTGCAGCATTTTTGTAACGGTGATATGTTCTTCTTTTATTTGTAAGCTTTTTAACCAATCACAGGTTTTATCTTTAATTACAAGAGAGTATATCCAAGATTAAAGTATAAAAAATCACCCGTGCACAAGAGTCGTAAATAATATAATTATTTCTTCAGAAAAAAACTCAAGTATAAATAATTACAAAATATATAATCATGCAATTCTTTAGTGCTAAATATATTTGCACTTTGTGAATACGTTTCCTCCACAACTTGTCAACGTTCCCACCTAATACTAAATTATTAGGGAGAAAACCTTCGTCTTCTTATTAGAGTCACCTCATAGATTAATAATAATGAGAACAATAGCTAGTAATCATATGACTAAGAAATTAGAACGAACCAAGGGTTCGAATGATTGTGCTTCATTTAATATGTAATAGATTACTCTATAGTAATTTTAATGAATATATCTTGATTATTTTTTTATTTGAGTTTTTGTTGTTGGTCAGTTTAGCCATGTAAGAATACTTTGATTATAAGTGTTTTTTAAAAAAAAATCTTACATCCCGTATTTACGGGCTTCCAGACATAGATGATGGGTTAGGCCCAAGTTAATTTATTAGAAGATTAACCGTGGGTTCGATGCTTAACGGGAATCAACAACTTTAGTTTTTTTTTTCTCTTGCTTTGTTTTTACTCTAATACAGTAAATTGTAAATGTGATGTAGAATAATGAATTACATTTATCGTTGAAAAGGTTATAAACTTTAAAATTAATTGCTTTGACTGTGAAGTGTGTGAAAGATTCTATGTGTAAGAAGATCTAAGAGCAACCTTATTTATTAGAACCCCTTTTGAATTTCTCAAATTAAAAACATTGTTATTTTATTTAAATAAATAACCTAAATAAATTCATTTATTTTAATGAGAATTAAGTGGTTCATAAAATGATTCATACATGTTAAGAGTAACCCTACTCCATAATTTACTATAAAAAGGAGTTTGAAATAATAAATACTCTAAATTCACTATATTTTTACTCTATAATAGAGTAAACATAGATTTATTTTATAAATGGAATATTTTTTTATATTTTTAGTTATTCTATTTTTCATTTCAAAAATAAAGTAAAATTGTAATAAACTTAATTTTATGATAAAATTATTATATTTTAAAGAAAAAATAGAGTTTTACATCGGAAATGATTTAAGTATCTAATAAATATCTTAAAATTCTGAAGATTTCATTTGAGTCTTTTTTTTATTTTAATTATTTTATTATTACTATTGAGTTTGAGATATCCATTGACAGACTCACGATTCCGGATGGACATGCACTAATTACAACTATATGCAGTTGGTCTGCCATCATTCAACAAAATTGGGAGAAAAAGACAGTTTTTCTTCACGTGAGTTTCCTTTTCAATTTGTTGTATTCTCAAAAAGCATTACCTATTAATTGAAGTTAAATGAGATCTACTTTTTCGTAATTTTCTTTGTCCATACTCTAGTCTATGTTAATTAGGATATGTATATTAGTAGAAGATACTTGAATAAACTGAGTTTAAGTATTGCCGGGAGTTATAAAACGAAGGACACCCTCAAACCATGAATGCTACAACTCTTACAGTTTTCAACAGATAATCCAAAGTACACCGGTACGAGGAGGAGGCGCCTTCTACCGACGATTCGGAAACTCAAACCGGAGATTACTGCCTTCGGTTTTCTCTTCTGGTAACATATTGATTCAGAAATCTTTGAGACGAACACATACTTTGTATTACTATTACACACAGGCGAACACATATATTATATTATTATTTGTTATACACAAAATCACCATAACATTTATTCAATATATATATAGTCTATCTAGCCATGAATACAAGCAAAATGATTAATCAAAGCTAACGCATTACTGGTTAAATGAGCAATAATCAAAATCATCCCCCTAACCAAGACCTTAACCTTCCCATTCATGTCATCTCCTTCAAATCCGTCCGTGCACGTGTTCTCATTGGTCAGAGCCGCGCTAACCCAAGTCTGAATATCACTCATGTAGACCTCATAGTCCGAACCACTTAGCTGACCCATCTCACCAATAGATTTCCTAAGCTCCTCCAACGCGTCACCTAGCTCCTCGACGCAGTCTCTCATGGCCGAGACTTCTCTCGGCTTGAGCCGACTATTATTCGAGAGACGCACCATCACTGCTGACGTGGATTTAGCCGAGGCTAATGTGATGTTGAGAGCTGCGTGAGCCATGAGCTTGGGGCTGGTTTGGATGAGACTGGCTTGAGTTGAGAGTGAATTGACACAGAGTCTTGGGTACGTTGTGAATGTGCATGATGATTTCACGAACTCTATGTTTGTTATTGTTGTTGTTGTTGTATGGACCGACTTGAGCGTGGTTATGGTAATGACTATGAGAAGAGATGCGAGGAACTGATGATTAAATCTAAAAGATTCAGCCATTCTCAAAATATACAATAGCTTTATATGTGATTGTGAATGTGATGATGTGTGTTGTTGCAGAGTTTCTATTTGACTGAGGTTTATATAGAGAGAAATTGGATGATATTTATTTAAAGAACATAAAAATTAATACGCAAGTGGAAATTTGATTGCATGCATGAAGATATTTTATTTTATAAAGGAAAATGGTAAAAGAAATAAATATCTAATATGTGAAAGCAACACACGTCTAAGACGCTGAGTGTGGGGTAAGCAAATTGTAGTTTTGATCCAAACATAATCATTTGTTTACCTAAGCATTAATCACTCTTGGAATTATATACTTAATTGGTTAATAGACCATTCCCTATGGACAATTGATTTCTTGTCCATGACCTCATGGCTGATAAGTAACTAGATTAGTTTAAGACGCCAATACATTACAAGTTCAATCCATTTGTTATATGAAATTAAATTAGATTGTTAGTGGTAACCAATATGAAAATGAATTCATATTTTCAATCCATTTGTATATTCAGATAGAGTTTATCTTGTAAACTTCACTTTTCCTTATAGACTAGTTTGGATAATTTATGTCAAAAAAATACCCTCAGATTAATAAAAATAATTGTGATCTTCTTTAAAAGCAAATGAACAAGTTGATAGGATCCAATGGTTCTCGTTGAATGATCCTCAATAGTCTCATACGATTCGAATGTACATTTGTCTTTGTTACTCTTTCTCTTTCACAAAAATATAGTCGTAAGACTTTATTTTTATTACACATGGGATATTATTGGACATTTTTTTTTTTTTTTTGAATGAATGTTAAATTTTATTCAATCCAAAAAAACCCTTGTTACATTTTTATAATGCTTCCTTCTTTAGAGTATTTTTAATATCTATTCACCTATTTCAATGTACTCTAGAAAAAGATCTACAAGAAAACCAATATTGCAGTCCTTCTCTCCATCTATTATCTCCTGCTCTTTGAATAGAGAGAAACCTGTTTCTTACTCCTCTATCAATCAGTCTAACGATCCTGCTTGGTGATTGTGGTGTTTCACCATGCCTTCTGCCATTTCTTTCAGTCCATAATCCATGAATGGTGGCTTGAAACACATATTTCAGTGTGAAAATCTTGACAGTGTTTAAGTTTGTAGAGATCAAACCAATGATTTGCACCCAGTCACTAGTGTACTCATCCCCCATTAAACCTCTTGTCATCTCTCCCCACACTTCTGCTGAGTATCTACAATCAAAAAATAGATGGTTCCTGGTCTCCAAGTGATCATCACAGAGAGAACATATTGCATTTACATTGTCTCCCCATCTGATCATTCTATCTCCTGTAGACAGTCTATTCTTGACTGCAATCCACGCAAGAAAAGAAAACTTAGGTGTAGCATAGGTAAACCATATACCTTTGCTCCAGTCACAGTTTGATCCTCTTTCCCTTATCATACTCCAAGTCTTTTTTGTAGAGAACTTTCTCTCAAACTTGTTCTCTTTATACTTCCATAACCCAATGTCATCCTCCCTTGTTGCTGTCCTTCTACAATTATCTATCTCATCTTCAATCAAGTTCAGAATGGGTATTCTATGCCTTCTCCTTCTGTGTCTGTTCATTACCTCCTCTACTGTTGCTTCCTTCATAATCCCCATATCCATATATCCTCTTTCTCCTGTTTTATCCACAAGATATCCCAAATCAGACCAAGCCTCATGCCAGAAAGATGTTTTCTCTCCATTGTTGACCTTTACCCTGTAGAACTCCTTCACCTTTTCTCTGTATTTTAGGATTTTTCGCCACATCCAGGATCCTGCTTGTGACATTTCTCTTGCTGTCCAGAAGGATCCTTTGCGAATCAAGTAAGCTTTAATCCATTTGACCCATAAGGAGTTATTTGAAGTTAATATCCTCCAAATAAGTTTCAGGCAACTCACCTTGTTCATCTCCTTCAACGGTCTTATACCCAATCCACCTTCCTTTTTTGGCATACAGATCTCCGACCACGCTATTTTCGCTTTTTTCGTGTTTAAGGCTGGACCAGACCAAAGAAAAGCTGAGCAAAGCTTCTCTATTTCGCGAAGGCAGGAAGCAGGGAGCCTGAAAGCTGCTAACCAGAAGTTTGCTAAGCTTGTAATCACCGATTTGATAAGCTGAAGCTTGCCTCCAAATGACAAAAATCTGCCTGTCCAAGAGCTTATTTTTGATCTTATCTTTTCAATTAAGGGGAGATAGTCACTTACAGTCATTCTTTTTGTGAGCAGGGGCAAACCCAAGTAACGGACAGGGAGCTGACCTCTATCAAAAGGAATATAATTATCTTCTCCATTCTGTGTGTTCCCTGCTATATAAAGAGTAGATTTCTCTAGATTTATCTTCAGACCCGACATCTTCTCAAAATCTTTAAAGACTTCCAGAACCCCTTCCAGCGATTTCTTTGTTCCATCAGCAAATACCATCAAATCGTCAGCAAAACATAGATGTGTTATGCCTATGTTTTGACATCTTGGATGATAACCTATTTTCTTCTTCTCTGCTGCTTTATCAATCAGTTTAGATAAGACATTCATGCTGATGACAAATAAGTAAGGGGATAAAGAACAGCCTTGCCTGAGACCTCTTGTGCTCTGAAAATAGCCTACTAGCTCCCCATTGACTTGAACAGAGAAGGAAGCAGTGCTTATGCATAGATTTATCCAGTGAATGAACCTTGCCGGAAAATCTAAAGCCTTAAGAGTGTTAAGCAAGAATGGCCACTGGACTGAATCAAAAGCTTTGGAGATATCAATCTTCATACAACACCTTGGCGAGATCTCATCCTTGTGATAGTTCTTGACAAGTTCTGTAGCTAATAACAAGTTCTCCATTAGCAGGCGATCACTGATAAATGCAGTTTGATTCAGCGCTATGATCTTCGGCAAGATTTCTTTCAATCTCTTTGCCAGTATTTTCGAGATTACTTTGTACAGAACATTGCAACACGATATAGGTCTGTAGTCTCTCATCTCCTCAGCCTTATCTTTCTTTGGAATCAAAGCTAGAATAGTGGAGTTCAAACCTTTCGGTAGAAATCCCATTACAAAGAAGGATTGGACCGCAACTGTGACATCCCTTCCTATGATTTCCCAAGCCTCCTTAAAAAATTCAGTAGTGTACCCATCCGGACCTGGCGATTTATCTGCTGGCATACTGAATATTACCTTTCTCACTTCCTCCTCTGAAATTTCTCTTTCCAATTGCGTCTTCTCCATCTCATTGCATTTCTGTGACAGCAATTCCTGCAGATTTTCTATTGATATACTCTCAAACTCCAGTGGCTGATGAGTTAGAAACTCTTTAAAGTACTTCTCTGCTTCTTTCTTGATGTCATCTCCTCTAATAATAGTACCATCTTGCCTTCTCAATTCATTTATGGCATTACGAACCTCACGGATTTTCACTGCATTATGAAAATATTTCGTGTTCTGATCTCCAACTGAGAGCCAGTGAAGCTTGGATCTTTGTTTAAAGAATTTTTCCTCCAAGTCTGCTAGAAACTGCCATCTCCTTAGAGCTTCTGTTTCTTCTCTCATTATTTCCTCCCTGGGATTCTCCATATTTGTTTTCTGTTTCTCACAAAGAGTATCAAAAGCTTCTTTTACTCTTCTTGGTAGATCCCCCAGCTTTTTCCTGCTTAGCTCTCTTAGAGGATATTTTAACGCCTTGAGCTTTTTTGTTAGTCTGAATGTAGCTGAGGTAGAATGAAACAACAAAGCTGATTGATCCCAGTGTTCCCGTAGCAACCTTTTAAATTCTGGCATCTTCCCAATAACATTTGTGAACTTAAAAGGTCTCCTTTTGTGATTTTCTTCTCTCTGAATTTGCGTTCTACTCCTTAGATGATCAGAGCATCCTCCAGAATCAAACACACTATAGCATTGAGTGAACTTATGTAAAAAAAATATAAAAATATTATTTTAAAATATAATCATTTTAAGTTTTGTCATTAAAATAGTTTTCAAGAAAAAAAAATTGAAATAGCCATTTTTAAAAAAAATTAAACTTCACCTCTGAACATTATCATATAACTTTAAACTCTAGATCTATATTAGTTAGCTATAAAGATATAAATGTATATTTACACCTTTTAATAAAATTTATTTTGATCATTTTCTCTTTAAAAGCTATTTTTATAATAATTTTTTATGGCTATCCTAGAATATTTCTCAATATATATATCATTTTATATTTTTAATGAAAAAATTTAAACATAAATTCAATTTTAGTTTTATTATATATTTTAATGTATTAAATCCAATTGTCTTTATCTTCAACCTTTCATTTTTTTAATTAATTAGATATTAAAAATATTTAGTGTATGAAGAAAATATTAGTGATTTTTAACATGTGTAGAAATCTCTCAAATAACATTTTTGGATGAAATGTTAAATTTATTGATCATTGTAATAAAAAAAATATGTACAAATTTAAGGAGCTTGAAAAATAAAACTTTACTAAAATCTCTTAAATAACACTTTTGTAAAACAGAGAGAATATTTGTTTATTGTGACTAGGTATTTGAATAAGATTTGTTTCTGAAATATTTTTTCTCAACTTGCAATTTCAAGTACGAAACAGAAATCCAATTCTTTGATAATTTCAAATTAGCAATAATTAAAGTTATTGAAAAGTTTTGATCACTAAAGATCAAATAAAATGTTAAAAAATCTCATTATGGAAGATAAATTGTTGACGCAATGCAAACCCCCGACACATTTAAGGTTCAAATCGCGTCCTTGTAATTATAACTTTATAATCAATGAATGTGAAACCCCCAAAAATTTATCCAATGAATATGAAAATAAGGTTCTTATCGTCCTTATCAGCCTATACTGTTATTTTCAAGATTTCCAATTTGGCCCTAAATCATTGTGTCGGCTTCCAAAATATCCAAAGTTTATCCTAGATTATATTGAAACACGTCACACAGGGATATAAGCAGTACCACGTGATATGTGGTGTTAGGTTGCAGTGTAGTGTCAAGTCATATTGAGGGTCGCATATCTCATAATCTTGTTGGTTTGTTAATTTTATTTTGTTTCAATATTATAGCATTTTAAACCTCGTTAAAGTAAGAAGTTAGGATTTTACAGCATGTCCTATAAGAAAATCTGAAAAAACTCCAAGAATTTTTAGTCACACATGCTTGTCTATATTTGTCTGACATTTATCAACATTTTAAAATTCAATTAAATAGTTAAAATACTAATATATCTGAAAACTCTCCAAGAATTTTTAGTCATACATATTTGTCTCTCATTGTCTAATATTTATCAACATTTTAAAATATAAAGAAATAGCTAAATCTCATTTAAAATACTAATATTATTTACTATTGTATGATTATTATATGTGAAATTATATAAAGACGCCGTGTACAATATTGCTAATATGTTTTTTTAATATAGATACGTCTTATACATAATATTTATTTGATATCTAAAGATTAAGATTTTAATTTGGTAGTTTGTCCTATAGTATTTCCAACGTACTATCACTAGCTTGGTTAAGTAAAATATGTGATAGCTTAAAAAGAATATAGTAATGCATGTATGCCAATGATGTGTATTATAGAAGAACAATATTCCACTAAATTAATCACACAATCTTCTTACTAATTCAAATAAACTTTGTCCACGTTGTATTTACAAAAACAAAACCAATAACTAAAATTCCGTTTGTGTAAATGCATCCAGAGATCAACTAACCCCGTGACAGTAATGGAAGAAGAGATTTAAGTTGCTAAGCAATCTCAAGATTATTTATAAATATTTTATATTGAAAATTTAGATAAAAATTGTTTAATATATAAATAGATATTCAATTCTAATTAGTCTAAGACTTTTCGGGAAGAAAACCAAAAAGTAAATTCATGCGTACTAACCTATTAGATTCAAAATAAACATACTAATCGAACAATAAAAAATTAGATATGGACTCAAATAAACTCAACAATTAGTATTAGAGTAGTTTGATGATGATGTGCAAGAACAAAATACTCTTCGAAGAGGAATGAAACATTTCAAGTCAGAAGAAAATATTTGTGGCAGAAATTAGTCAGAAAATCATGGACCCTGTAATATTTTGGGAGAAACATTTTCAAAGTAACCTTGGATTGAATGCCAAATGTCGAAGACGGAACAAGATAGGTGCCAAAGCATTACATTGAAGGAAAAAATACACGAAATGAGTGTGGTTCTTAGTTTGAATGGGAAAATATGAGATATCAAGCAAATTTTCATATTAAAAATTTAGACAAAAATATCTAATACATAAAAAGATGTACAACTCTAATTAATACGTGACCTTTAGGGAAATAATCCTAAAGTAAAACTATGCGGATTTGTCTTATAAACCTAAAATAAAAAATATCGTACTAATTAGCCAATAAAAAAATTAGAATGGACTTTCACAAACCCACCTTTATTATACTTCATCAGGTGATCATTTAGATATAAATCTATATGTTTAGAGCGTACTTAAATATTCAAAAAAATATCCGTGAGCTACAATTTTCCTTGAAGATTAGTGTTAAGATTTTTCATAAGCATTGAGTATCCATAGGTTAATTAAAAAAGTTCATCCATGGAGACAATTTTTTTTATTCCATTAAATTTTGATATTCTTTTTCTTCCATCCCTTTTATGGTGGAGTAAGACAGGAAAATAAAAGAAAAAGAATTTACAGCCAATAATGGCGTAATGTATGGGCCTCTTTTTCTTATTCAATAAAATAAAATGCGTAGGCCAGTACGTGTGTACTGTGTTTATGCACGTCCGTATGAATAATCTCACATATATACGAGTGGTAGAGAATCAAAGAGATAACAAAAATCATGAACCTAAACCTAAAACATTTACGAGTTATCTGCACACTACTTTCGAAAAAGTCGTATCCATCAGACAACCCATGTGGTTCCCAACAAAGTATACGTAAATATTTCTAACATCAATATTAAATTCATCTAAAACGATTCTATTAAATAAATTTATGTTTTTGTTATCAAAATAACATTTAAAAATATAATTAAAATATTTTTTTAATTTAAAAATTTTAATTTTAACTTTTCTTTTTAAAATTTTTAATTCATCCCAAACTTTAATTATAACTTTAAACCTTAAATTTGAATTAGTTAAATCTAGATATATAAGTGTATATTTACATCTTTAACAAAAAAAAATTTAGTTATTTTTTTTAAAAGCTATTTTGACAAATTTTCTTTTAATGCTATTATGGAGAATTTCTCATTCACATTTATTATCTTTAGCCTTTTAGAATTTTTTTTCTCATATATTGCTTTCAACAAGATACCAGAGACAATATATATATATTGATTAAAAGTTAACAAAAACTGACACACACATATATATATATATCACATTTAGCGAGACAGTACTATATATTTGACACACGACAAAAGATTTATTAAAAGCTAGCTTAAAATTAATACTTTTTAGCAAATGCATTAATCAAGGACAAGGCGTTGCTGGTTTCATGGCCCACGTTAACAATTCTAGCTCGAACCGAGTTCTTGATCCGTCCATCCATGAAGCGACCCGAGAACCCATCGGAGCAAGTGTTCTCATCGGTCAAAGCCGCACTAGTCCAAGTCTGAGCATTACTCATGTGGAAGGAAAACTGTTGTTGATTTTTGGCACTCCCACATAGCTTCATCTCTTGGACCGACTTGGTTAAACGGTCAATGGTATCGTTGATCTCCTCCACGCAATCCTTGATGGCTTCGACCTCTCGCTTCTTAAGGCCCTTGAAACGCGTCAGACGCGAAACGAAGAGTTTCGTGGACTGGGCTCGGCTCAGAGTAACGGCTAGAGCGGTCTCGGCTAAGCGTTTAGGGCTGGCTTGGATGGCGTTTGCGTAGGCAGAGAGGGAGTGGAAGCACACGGCTGGGTATGTTGTGGTTTTGCAAGAGGATTGGATGAAGTTTACGGCTTTGTTGGAAGCTCCAGCCCTTGAGGCTGCGGTGGCGGCAGTGAGCGATAAGAAGTAGGAGACTGAGAGGATTAGAATGAGAGTTTGATTTTGTTTTGCCATTTGTGTTTTCTTGTAAGAAAGATTGAGATAATTGAGTGTGTGGAGAGGAAAGAGTTAGGGTTGAATATTTATAGCGTGTAACTACTTTGTTAAGGGTTGCTTAGTATTGGCCATAACACGCGGTGGAATATTAAACAGTGGATTAGACTTTTACAATTTAGGAATATGTTTAGATTGGTGATATATATATAATTAAGTAATCTCATTGATTGTTTTAGTTTTCTATAGTATTTTTTTTATTTTATTTTGGTTACTACTATTCAAAAAAATAAAAACGAATATTCTTCTTATAACCTAAGCTCGGATTCCATGTACACTTGTTGGTATCTATTACTAAAGAAACGCTTAATTGATGTTTACTGAAAACTTACAAACTATATGTTGTTTTATAAATTGTATATTAGTCACTAAATGTTCAAAATTGCATTATAACAAAACAGGAATCGCATAGTTACTTAGGTTGAAGCTAATGTGTCAATCTACCGACTAGCATTACGTGTTAGTGTGAAAACCAATTAGAGGTCTAAGTGATATTGTATTAACGTAGGTGCAGGGTTCAATTATTAGTTGGAATTGGAAATGACTCGATCGATTAGTGTTGATATAAAATCATGGCAGGGTCCACCCGACGTTGGTCCAGATCATAACGTGAAATATCAATGCATAATTTTATATAAAATAATAATCAGAAAACGAGTAGAGATAAGCATTTGTCGTTTTATTCAAACCAATAAAGGAAGAAAAAGAGCGATAAAAAGAATTACACCAATCACGCCGTTATATAATACAAGGAAATAATGAATATTGGATTTGAACATTATCATCGTCAATCTCGAACAACAGATATGCTCATAAGTCAAAAGTAACTATCCCGATCCAAATGACCACACTAGTGTTTTATTTTAACGTTCAAATATATATGTTAGGTCATAAAATTCCCCAACAAAACATCCTAACAAGATATTATTTTTTGCCAGTCACATCAACTAATATATATCACGTAATCACTGATAATTGTACTTAAATACTTTCTATATGCACATAATTTTTTGTTATGTAGCATTTGAAAAGAAAAAAAGTTTCCATACAACAATATGAAAAAAGCTAGTTAGATATATGACGAATACATATAATTTTTATTGTACAAGTGAACGACGTATAAAATGATATCTTATTGATAATAACTTATAAATAGATGGCGTGATGATTCTTTTTAACAATTCTGTAATCACGTTAAATTGAGATGATACTATTTAATAGTAACCTACCGACATAGCCGCACTATTGTTTCTCGTGCCGTACGGAGAAATGAAGTTGGCATGTACTAATATCTAATTGGTTCGAACACGCGTCACTAAATATCTCCTTTGCAGTGTTGGAAAAGATCATTGGTTTGGGTGGGTCCTTCACTGTCGAAGGAAATAATGGAGTGAAGGGGAGGAGGACACGACGAGAACGAATATAAGAAAAAAAAAACAAAATTGCATGAACATAAACAAAAAAAAACACTAGATATCCATTTTACGCATGTTGATTTGCAAGTTGCTTGTATTAACTTTTGAAATTTGAAATTTAACTTTTAACTAAAATTCAGAAAATTATTAATATTAAATTGGTTAATCACCTTGGGGAAGATACACCCCGATAATCATGCTCTAACAATAATTCTAGCATTGGCACGTACATGTCATAATCTATGAACGTGATCCAGAGATATTACTGGGTCAAATGCACCGTCGTACCCATCTTCTCTGCGTAAGGTCACACATAATATTTTATTTTATGCTTATGTGTTCGAATTTGGAATACAAAGAATCAACTTTTCCTTTTATATATCTTTATCATGTAGAATGTGAACTCGACCGGCTTGGAAAAAAAGGAGTGGGAAAACATTTCAATTGAAATTCGTAGAAAAAGAAAAAAGTAGCCACTAATGAGTTATTAAGTCTTATTAATTAACCAACTTTAATAAAGAACATTTTGAGATAATAAATAACCCTGACTCAAAATAGTATTCCATCCGTTTCAAATTATATGATATTTTAAAAGATTTATGTTATTTCAAAATATATGATGTTTTGAAGTTTTAAAGTTATTTTTAATTTTATTAGAAACTATTCATTTAATTAAATTTTATCTTTTTTTATAATTGATTGAATGATTTTAAAATTATATATTTAAAAATATTTTTTAAAAGATTCTAAATTTCTTAATTTTTGTGCACTTATGCAAAATTTCATCTAATAAAAATTGAGAGAGGATATGACATAGCCTTCTCAATGAAAAAAAAGTCTTCTGATACGAAGGGACCTCAATGTTAAAAATTTATAAAAGTCAAGATATTTAATTTTCTTAAAAGAAAATAGATTTATGTTTTGGGAGAAACGAAAAAGTAGGAATGGCGACGCTCGCAATAAATGAAGAGGTCTGAAGACTTCACTCGATAAAGGCCCAAGATTACTTTATGAAGCCCGCTGCAACTAATTCTCTTCGTTACTGGTTGACAAGTTCACAACAGCATGTAAAAGTTTGATGTGTATGCATGCATGATGTGTAATTTTATAACAATTTGTAGCTAGGGTTTCTCGTGTTTCATTTCAAGTGTGCTTTACTAATTATTGTTCTTCTCATACCAAATCAGCCATCTGTTGAGATTCTTCTCCCCCCCACAATACATTCAAGCATAAAAAGTCTTATAACGACTAATTCTTAACAAATGCACTAGACAGTGACATGACATTGCTTGTGTCCTGGGCAAGTTAATTAGCCATGGACTGAGTTCGCCTTAGTCGAGAATCGGCCTGAGCAAGTGTTAGAGCATGATTAACTCTAGTTATTTTTTTTTTGTTATTTTTTGATATTTTATTGATAATAACTTATAAATAGATGGCGTGATGATTCTTTTTAACAATTCTGTAATCACGTTAAATTGAGATGCTAGTATTTAATAGTAACCTACCGACATAGCCGCACTATTGTTTCTCGTGCCGTACGGAGAAATGAAGTTGCCAAGTTGGCATGTACTAATATCTAACTAATTCGAACAAGCGTCACTAAATATCTCCTCTGTAGTGTTGAAAAATGAAAATAGATCATTGGTTTGGGTGGGTCCTTCACTGTCGAAGGAAATAATGGAGTGAAGGGGAGGAAGACACGACGAGAACGAAAATAATAATAATTATAGCATTGGCACGTACATGTCATAATCTATGAACGTGATCCAGAGAGATTACTGGGTCAAATGCACCGACGTACCCACCTTCTCCGTGTAAGGTCTTACATAATATTTTATTTTATGCTTATGTATTCGAATTTGGAATACAAAGAATCAACTTTTCCTTTTATATATCTTTATCATGTAGAATGTGAACTCGACCGGCTTGCAAAAAAGGAGTGGGAAAACATTTCAATTGAAATTCGTAGAAAAAGAAAAAGCAGCCACTAATGAGTTATTAAGTCTTATTGATTAACCAACTTTAATAAAGAACATTTTGATATAATAACTAACCCTAAAAAAACTGAAAATGGTACTTTTTACGTTTCAAATTACATAATTTTTTAGAAGGTTTATGTTATTTTAAAATATATGATTTTTCAAATTTAAAGGTTATTTTTTAACTTTATTAAAAAATGTTTATCAATTAAATTTTACACATTTTTTATAAGTGACTAAATTATTTAAAAGTTAAATATTTAAAAATAGTTTTTAGAAGATTGTAAGTTTCTTAATCTTTTTGCAATTATGCAAAAATTCATTTAATAAAGAAGGGCGGGAGTATATGACACAGCCTTCTCGAGGAAAAAAGTCTTCTGATATGAAGGGACGTCAATGTTAAAAATTAAAAAGTCAAGATATTTAATTTTCTTAAAAGAAAATAGATTTACGTTTTGGGAGAAAAGAAAAAGTAGGAATGGCAACGCCTTGCAACAAATGAAGAGGTCTCAAGACTTCACTCGATAAAGGCCCAAGATTACTCTATGATGCCCGCTGCAATTATTTCTCTTCGTTACAGGTTGACAAGTTCACAACAGCAAGTAAAACGTTTGATGTGTATGCATGCATGATGTGTAATTTTATAACAATTTATAGCTAGGGTTTCTCGTGTTTCTTTTCAAGTGTAGTTTACTAATTATTGTTTTTCTCATACCAAATCAGCATCTGTTGGGGTTCTTCTCCCCCACAATACATTCAAGCATAAAAAGTCTTATAACGACTAATTCTTAACAAATGCACTAGACAGTGACATGACATTGCTTGTGTCCTGGGCAAGTTAATTAGCCATGGACTGACTTCGTCTTGGTCGAGAACCGGCCTGAGCAAGTGTTATTCATGCTGCCATATTTTTACTCAGCCGAAATGTTCAACCTAACTGAGCCTTACTCATATGAAACAAAAACTGGCTCCAATCACTCGCACTGTAGAAAGCTTCAGGTCTTGGATAGATTTGGTCAGACAGCTAATGTTGATATCTGGAGTGTTCGGAACTGGCTATTAGACGTGTGGATACGTCATTAATTAAATTTCTGTTAATAAAGAATCTCGATTAAAATAACAGAATTTGTTATACTTAAAAAGAGAAGTCTCATGTTCTTTGTCTCTATTTTAAGACTTTGTTTCTGAAGTCTCATTTTCTTGATGATCAAAACGCAAGTAGCATGACCTTCTTTTTACTTAAAAACATGTGGATAAACATAAACAATTTTAAAGAGCCAAGTTAATATAAGATTTAAAAAATTAGAGAAAAAGAATATAGTAAATACATTATCTGCATATATATATAAGTCTGTTTAGACCATTGCCAGGAGTAACTAACATATTTGTACATATAAAAATGTAAGCTAAATATCAAATTTACGAGTAATCCAACATGAACCGTAAAGCTAACACTGATATGACAGGTGGATATATCAAAGTCTTTTAGCTAGATCACTCTGTAATAAAGTTTCTAAATTGAGAAAGGTTTGTATGGACTTATAAGTTACTCCCTCTGTTTCATTATAAGTGTCACTTTAGGTTTTTGCATACGGATTAAGAAAACAATTAATTTTGCATATTTTTTTATATAAAAAACACAATTACCTATACACCTAACCATATTTCAACCAATAGAAAAATAATCTGCAGCATAAAATTAATAAATTTTGCATCAAAAGTCGAAAACGTCACTTATTTTGTAACAATTTTTTTTTTCTAAAATGACACTTATTCTGAAACGAAGGGAGTAATAAACATCTTCATTACACGGTACCTTATCCAATGGTTACAGCTCAATCGTTCACCAAATTCCCAAGGAAACTTTGGTTCGAGTTTCAACCCCACCGTTAAGTACGTCATCAAGATAGATAATACTCATTTTGTAAAAATAAATTTTAGGAATTTTCACACATACTAAAAAATATTAAATAACTTTAATGAATATATTATTTTTTGGAATTTTCAAATTTTAATTAATTAAAAATTAATAATGTCAATTGTTTTTGAAATTTACGTAAAAGAATGTAAAACATATCTTTACGAAAGAATTTGTTTTTAAATATTTATTTTAATGAAATGGAATGAATATAATACTATATACTCATAATAGTTATTTATCTCAAGCATCCCCAAAAAGAGGGGAAAGAAACTCCATACGTGTGTGTATGTAATAATAACTATATATAGTTAGTTAGTTGAGATAAACTTGGTTATACCACTTTTGAGTTGATTTTTCTTTACTATTCCATGTTCCATTTTTCGACCCCTTGATTCAAAGCTAGTCTCTTACAAGATTTAGTAAAATTGAAATTTGCTAATTTATTGTTGAGGAGTGAAGGAGATATATAATAATAATAATGGGTGGTCGTAAACCATGTTGTGACGAGGTTGGATTGAGAAAAGGGCCATGGACAGCGGACGAAGATGGAAAGCTAGTTGATTTCTTAAGGACACGTGGAGCAAGCGGCGGATGGTGCTGGAGAGATGTGCCTAAACTGGCGGGGCTAAGGCGGTGCGGCAAAAGTTGCCGTCTCCGGTGGACTAATTATCTACGGCCAGATCTCAAGAGAGGTCTTTTTAGTGAAGACGAAATACAACTTGTCATTGATCTTCATGCTCGACTTGGCAATAGGTTTCTATTTTTATTTGAAATGTTACTTCATTCCATTTTTCTAACTAAAATGTAGAGTTGACTTTATAATATATTTCAAAATATTTTTATTTCTCTAACAAAATACAATATTTTCACACTTAGTAATGTTTATACAATATTTGTAGATGGTCGAAGATTGCAGGAGAACTACCAGGAAGAACAGACAACGATATAAAAAACTATTGGAACACTCATATAAAGAGGAAGCTTATAAGAATGGGTATTGATCCAAACACACATCTCCCGTTTGACCAACAGAAAGTCAACCACGAGACGACATTGGTCAACGGTCAAAACCCTCCTCCCGAGCCAGAAGGCACCAGTGGCTTTGCAGAATGACACGTTAGCAGGAAATCTAAGCCACTTAGCTGACGTGGACGGTGACAGTATACAACCGTGGAGCTTTTTGATGGAGAGTGAAGGAGGAGGAGTGGGAGAGCTGACGATGCTATTGTCCGGCGACATTACGTCATCCATTGTTCTTCTTCGCATCGTTGCTGGTTGAAGTAGTGGAGAGTTGGGGTACGAGATTTAAGAACTTGGAATGTTTCGACGATAAAATAAAAGGAAGCTAGTATAGTATTTTGGTATTTTCTGACCGGTAATAAAACTTGGTTCTTAAAGACTTTCTATATATGGTCTAACAACGGAAAGTGAGTTGTTACTCTTTTTGTTCTGTTATACAATATGGGAGAGATTTTATGATAAAGTAGCAAATATTGAAGATCTTGAGGGAGTTTTCCAGGCTGCTTCAGATAATGAGATCTCTCTGTATCTCTTTTTGCTTCCTATATCTAATTTCTATGCTTCCAGTTACTCTTACTTTTTTTTTCTTTTTCTTTCCCGAAAGAGAAAGAGAACCACGGGGTCTGATGCAATCAGCACTGTAAGTAGATTCATATCGATCATCACTTGGGGCCAGAGCTAGTTTTCTTTTCAGTTTTGGGTCAAGGGGCTGATGGGTTGAAGCTTCTGTTGATTCCTTAGCCGTTCTTTTGGACAAGACATCGTAGTTGATCGAAGCCAGTTGCGAGAGGTTTCTGATCACACAATTGTCAAAACTACAATAAGCGATTCAAAAGGTAACGCGCAGCGAAGAGTAGCGGAGAAGAACGATCACCGAATTTGAACTGCACTCTCTGATAATGCCTCACCCCTGAAATGAACTACTTCACAGCGAAGATTTGGGCCTCCAGTTTCGCTTAATTCTGCTATGCTACCACACTCTATCTCTCTCTTTTT